>JBCFXI010001329.1:0-60452 GCA_038496175.1 Ampulex compressa | reverse complement strand
GTTCGGAAAGTAATTTCGTTTTTTCCCGTCAGAGGACTTAATTACGTTTTTTCGAAACCAACTTCACACTTAAGCCGCATAACCATTATATGTCTTGAGAGCTGATATTGCAAGGCTCGTGTGTGAAAAAGTTCTATTAATTCTACACAGTAGTTTTTGGTTGGTGAAAAACGAAAAACAAAACGAAATGACTTTCCGAACAACCCAATATATTTATCTATGTATGTATGTATGTATGTATGTATGTATATTATAAAATATTACACAAAAAATTAAAAACAAAGGTTGGGGGTCAATAACGACTTAAGAGTACTGGATATTACATACACGCGAAACTCTTTTAATTGGAAATATATTTATGTATTCTAGCACGTCTATTTTTGGTCAAGTTCTTTTTTTTACGAACACCCTTCAAATTTTGACACGTCTGCCTTTGACCGAGATCCCCGACCCTTTTCTCTTTCCTCTCCTTTCGCAGCCATCCCATTTGTCCATTCGCATAAAACTCTCATTGTCCGTTATCTGGTACTCACACACTTCGTACACGCGAAACAAACCGCTCCAGGCTCATGTTCGAATAATTCCATTCTCGAATGAACCCTGCAATTACAAGAAAAGGGCATATAAAGGAGATGTAAATGGATTCGTACGATCGTCCACGCATCAAAGCAAAATGGTTGAAATTCTCCGGAAATTGGGCGTCGTGAGTCTCGAAAATTTTTCCGAGAAATTAGAGACCCGCCATTTTGGCCGTTTCTCCATAATTCTAACGTTAATTACAAATCTAATCAGCGAGCCGGTTCGTTAAGAACCGCGCCTCGCGATCCTGCCTATTCGCGCAAGATCATTGTGCATAATACTGCAGTTCGTGCAGTGCGCAAGGCCGACGATGCGGGCGTCGCTACTAGATCGGAACGAAGACGGTTCAGCCTTCTACGTGAATTAATCTTTTCCCCAGCGATCCATTTCCGGGCGTGACCAGACATACGATGAAATTTTCCGCAATTTCGTAGGTCGGCGGTCGATATAGGAACTTTGGACATTTGTTGCCTAAACGATACTTGGCAATGACAAGGTTTATTATTATATATGCATTTGTATCAAAAGTTTTTATTTTTATATTTATTTATTATTTAAATTTATCGTTATATTTGTAAACCTGTGATGGGTTGAACGTGTATAAATGAGTGTAAATCTAATTCTGATTATATTTTAATCACGACACTTTTGTATCCTTATATTAGGATAAATAAGGGAGGCAGCAAATACAATTGATAGTAGATACAACAAGGTTTCGCCTGGCAATCATAAGGTTGTGATTTAGAATCATCTGTAATATTCAGAAGAAGGAATGAATGATTTAGAATAAAGTGAGTAGATAATATTTTTTTTAAGAGTTACTGATGTTTACAAAAGCTCAGTCGACACCATTGGTGCATAACATGTTGGACAAGGGTGTCGATTGTAGGCGATGGCAGTCAGGTAAGAGATATAGCCTCGTGTCGACTACTGTCAACTACAGAACATTGATAGAACCTGAGACTATTTCTGGGTGACACGTTTCACATTGTTGATGTGCATTCAGCCACTGGTATTGAAGGCAAGTTGATAAAATCTTTGCGATATCACGGGACAAAGAAAAATGACATGCGATACACTTTCTTCATGTGGATATTTTCCATAAGGAATTACTCTTCGAAATTTGGAGGTAAAATGTAGGACTCACGAATTAATAGAGCAATGAAAGCGCACAGTACCCCATCATTTGGTAGATACTTTAATATAACACTCTCCTAAGAAATAGATAAATTATTGTTGTTAATTTGTTTCGTCTTTTAACGAATGTTGCATTTAG
Source organism: Ampulex compressa (assembly GCA_038496175.1). Lineage (NCBI taxonomy): Eukaryota > Metazoa > Arthropoda > Insecta > Hymenoptera > Ampulicidae > Ampulex > Ampulex compressa. Next base: position 58,597 of record JBCFXI010001329.1, on the reverse strand, counting down.
GAGCACTGTTTCCCGAGGTTAGTCAGCATGCTTGGAATATTGGATGTGCTTAAGAGCGAGAAGTAGAGGTAGCCAATTAAGGTTTTAGTGGTTGCCAGCATGGGACTTATAAACCAGCTAAGTACAACTTTGTGAGCATTTCCTCCCAGATGTAATTTGAACACCGTACATTATACAATCGTATAACAATATTAATAACCACTATAACAATATTCATGACATTTACGATTAACAAAAGAAATTTTGGTAGCAGTATCCGAATAAAAAGTGTAAGCATTTTAGAAAATAAGGTGGTAAGAGCCAGTAAATAGTATTGACCAGATGACCTCCTAAGTGGGTACGAGGCGGCCTTCTATTGAAGAATTCTAAGTGGGTATAATGCGTCTTTTGTTTGTATCCGTATGAATCTGTATGCAGTGTGTGAGAATCTAAATTCTTCAGACCTACGATTGGTTATGCAGTGAAAAACCGATTGGCGTAGTAAATAGATGCATAATAGTATATCAGATTGAAACATTTTCATAGACGCATATACCTCCATATTTATCTGCTTAACCGTATCTATCATATCGAACTAAAGTAGCGGTATATATTTCATTAAGTATGTCATATACTATTATTTATTATATTCTTTTATTGTCTCTCATTCCCTTTTGATCCTTCTTTCATATTTCCCCTCCCACAAAAGGAACACACTGCGTTTAAAACTGATTATCACAAAATCTGCAATTCATAGACTTTTATATCTGCAGAATTTGAATTATTTCCGTCGTTAGCCGCGAGCTCATTTCGTTTATTAAGCGGCCTTTAATTTTATACGCCGCAGAGAAATATGCATGCAGTAATAATTATAGCAATGCAGTCGAATTGATTATACCATGCCCAGCCATACACGATTTAATGTAACAACCTATAAAGCGATTTAAGTAATGCTGAAATTCATTAATTCATTCCAAATTTACACCGCCCGATGGAGTTTTATAATAATATAGAAGTGCAGAATACATAGAAGTAATCGAACGAAAGGATTACAAATAAAACCTAAAATTACATACAGCGTATAGATCTTCGAGGTTCGAATGATTCTACTCGTTCGCGAAACCGTTTATTTTATTCGTAAACTATGTCAAGCGTAATGATCGGCCGTTTTTAGTTACACGAAGAATCGTTTTTTGCAGCTAGCCGGCTTTGCACATATCTTACAGTTCGCAGCTCGTAACACTGTGCTGTTTAGTTGTTTGCACGATCGGTCCACCCTGTTTGCATTCAACGTTTCGCCCGTTCAAGCACCGCCTAAATTTCCGATCCCTTTCACGCGACTTCGCCGAATCGAATTCCGGGATTTCGTGCGCCCCGGAATTTCGCTTTTCGTAACGATTCGCCCGGGATAACTCCGATAGGGTGGCGCGATAAAAAAAAAAGAGTGGAGGCCGTTTTGAAAGAATTGGAACGATTATTGTAATTGCCTATCGTGAAATTACGCGATACACAGATACGTGGTGGGTTAAGCTTTCCAGACATCGATCGAATTAAACGAACGAGTCCTCCCTTAGATAATCATAATGCGTTGTTTATTATAAGCCAGTAGTGGAGTTACGAATCGTAATATCGTAAATAAGGGTCTAGTTAAGCAGCGCGATTAGCTTAAAAATGTTCCGTCATTGTGGATAGATTAAAATTTCGTTAGCTGGTATAAGATGGTGCAAAAGAGCTGTAAGATGATCGTAGTTTTGTGTCGAAAAAGGTTTCAGGATCACCTTCAACCTTTTGTTTTTTTTTCTTTTTTGAGGTAAACCTATTATATTCATGCGTACAATAAAACGAATTCGGCAGCTTTCATAACGGATATTTTTTGGTTACCTGAACAGATGTATTGAATTACTTTTTCGGGTTTTTATTGAATTTTACGCGAAAAAAAAGAATAAATATAGCGTATTATTTTCATGCGTATGTTTCAAAGTGTACCGCGATGTATATTTGTTTTATGCACGGCGGAGGAAATAATATAGCTGAATAAAAAACGCTCTTATATTGCATTAAGTCGTCCATATAAAGGTAACAATTGACCGACGAAACCAATTTTAAAATTGTTTAAGCTGACTTTTCTATTTGCCATGGTGGCGCACGTTGTTGAAATGTGCTTTGCAACGTTTTTGCACATTACATACAACTGGTATAACGCATTTGCAACTGCGGCGAATGCTTATTGCATAAAGTTACGCGAAATGATTCGCCTGTAAGTTATAAAATAAAATTACTTATGCACGAGCGTTTGGCGGTCGCATTAACGCATTTTCCGCGAAAATGTTCTGCGAATTACAAATCGGCGGATAATGTTAACTCGACTCGGCAAACTTGTACTTGTAAAATTAAATCCAAAATGCAAATACCGAGATTTCAATCCGCAGGTATGCATTCGATTAATTGTCTTTGCGTAATAAAAATTCACGTTCAATCACGGCTTGAGTGTCGTATTAAAAGTGGACGCAGTAGCGTGGAAATTTTGCGGTCGTGCACAGTATTTGCAGACGAAGCGGGATGAAATTCAAATTACACGTGTTTTTTTTTTTTATTAGTTTTATAACCGTCGAGTAAATACAACGAATACATGTACGTATACATGTATATGAGCAGAATCAGTGGGAGAAGAGATTAGGAATTCTTGGGGGTAAGAGAGATTTTTGGGCAAGCATCCAAGATTTCCGGTAGAAAAGGTAAGCCTCTATCGTTTGAATCCTCTCCAACAAATTTTCAATCGATATAGCTATGCATTTGTTTCCTTTTTTCCTGGCATAAAATCGTTCCTTGAACTTTCAAACAAATTCAGCTTCTTGAAACTAATATCTTGTGAAGACTCCAGCCAAAGGAAATGAATAGAATAAATAAGTTGTTACCATTTTTTCCTTACAATCGCGGCTGCAAAAATATTTATACGTACATCCTGAATCGTTGTTATATCAAATATTTTCTCAAGCATTTCTCAAGTATCACACCCAAACTTTATCCTTTATTATATATACGTTACCAATTTATTATTAAAAAATTGCATTATACCCCTCTCTCCATTTACTCGGATCATAGCCAGCTTATATAAAACGTTGGTGCGTAAATTCAGATCGCGTACAAATAGTATATACCGCGCACAAAAGATACGCTTAATTAAAATTACCATTTATCGCCTAAAAATATGCTCCCGTCCGAAAAGTACTATATAATGGAGACACAGATGTATATTATTATTTATCATATTGACAAATATCAGTTTTTATCTATCGCGAAATTCGACTGATCCCTCGTATAACGCGATGCTCATCCAACGTGTCTCATCCAACGTGGTTTCACTGCGCAAAGCGAGTGCGAAATCCGCATTTCAAGGGTGATACTCGTCGTGTCGGCAGTCGTAAACCTTCCCAAAAACCGCGTCGCCCCCACGAAGATCGCATCGGGATCAAATTAAGGCCCATTCTCTCCCCGAACTTGTAGCGCCTCGGCCGCTGGTAATTGCGCGCAGATTCGCAAACAAGTCAAAATGCGAGAAACGGTCGAACACGAAGGGAGGAAGCAAGTGAGAATAATTCCGGCGCTCCCTTCGGTTTTGGTCCTTCGGAATTCGTTGCGGTTTCTCGGTTCCGCGCCAACTCCCAGTCACCATGGAAAGTCTCCGATAACTCCGCACACGCCGCGTCGCCCTGGGTGTATTCGGCCCTGGTGCATGTGTCCTACTCGAGGAACCACCATAATTTACTTGCTTGGAACTAAGCCACGAAAATTCCAGGGCGCATCCTCGCCCTCTTCCGCCTGCTGCCCTCTTTCCTCGCTCCACCGCTTTTGGAACCGCGCGAACGAATTAACACAACGAACGACGTCGAAGGCGTTGCTTGGAATTCTTTTGCGTTCCTCTCTCGCTTCCTGGGGACGATGAACTTGTGGGATTTATTAGATTCGCGGGAGGGCTGCGGGGACTCGAGTGTTTTTTCGCTGGCTATTGGATCGATACATAAGCATGCTTTATTACTGTTGATAAAGTAGAAGCGATTTATATCTGTTATAACTGAAGCCGTGGTGCTTGACGAGCAGCCAAGCGGTCGAGAGCACAGCTACAGTTGTAATGTAATTTATGAAGGTAGAGAAATAAGAGCATCGTGTGTCTTAACCCTTTGCGCTCCTATGTCAAGTGTTGCACGATGTTATATTTTTCTGTACGGATAAGTCGCAAGTTTTATGCACACGAACTTAATAAATCCACGGCTGTCTTGTCTGTCTCTGGTTATTAGAAAAATATCTTTCGAACATTCCATCGATGGTTGGATGTGTGCTTGTGATAGAACTTGAACATAAATTGCAATTTGGGTTTCTGTTCGATAATGGATAAAACTTTTTGGACCGCAAAGTGTTAATATGCATCTAATCTGACGCTTTGACCTCACTAACTGTTCTTTGAGTCTGGACTCTTATTCTTGAACATTAAATCTACTAGCGATTTCCTGAACATATTTATATGTAGCACGTATGTTCTTCATGAAACAGAGTGCTAAGAAGAGATGTAAATAGGTCGATATAATGATTCACGCTCTGCGGTAAAATCATGTAAAATCTCAAAAAATGCCCCTCTCTGAAGTACAGTAATTTTTCTTGGAAACGACTGAACAGTCATTATGACCGCTTTGGTAGGTTTAGTTTTAAGAGGCTTTAAATGGTGTGGCGGATAATGTTTGAATCCTACCCATAGCTGATGTTTCTTCCATGTAATATGTGTACTGTTGCTCTGGTGTTTCGTAATCCATATTAAAGAGTAGGTTCTAAGCCAAATGACTTTAATGGTCCGTGCGGAAAATGAATTAAAGAAAGAAACAGTAGCTAACTCTACTCTGGGTCTATACTCCGTGACCTCTGCTCTTTGATTCTTTAATCTATGTTAGGATGCCCTGAGTCTCTCTCGGCTTCTGGGGCTACAACCTTCTGCTCTGAGATCTCTGCATGTACATTCTTTCATTCGTACACACTTATGCAACCATCGCATACCTGTATTCTTCACAACCGTGCCACACCCAAAACTAAACCAGAGTATTCGAATAGCTCTTCTTTTGCCACTTCATGTTTCAAAGATTCTTCTTTCTATCGCTTGTACTTATGCTCTAAAGTTTTGAATTATTCACAATACCACAACATTTGAATAATTATTCTAGATTAAGACTTTGATAAGGGTAAAGATCGTCAACGATTTACTTTTTTATTTATAAATATATTTATATAAAATGTATATCGTATATGTTTCGATAGAACGTTTTAGTTTGAATCACTCGATACGCGAATAATTCGAAACTAGAAATACGTTTTCGCGTAGAAGGTAAAACCGAGTCTAATGTGTTATGTAAAATTGTTTGTTTGTAAAAATTAGAAAATACTATTGTGAAGTACTGCGGCTAAATACCAACATTTTTTTTATTGTGAAGTGCTATTATTATATGTCGTACCTTGGTCATTACATGCTTTGGATAAAATATACCTTAGCATTGGTTGAAATCGATATAAAATCGTGGTCAATCGCGCTGAACCATTTCGTGGTACTTTACCCAAACGAGTCGCGTTTACATAGAATTTCATACATTCTTGACATCACGTGCTAGCGACGTATTAACGTTATTCCCATAGTTCCATAGTATAGAACTTTACTCTGGGACACGTAATTTCGCCGCCGCGAAACTTCCCAAGTCGTGTGTACGACTAAGACTACAAAAGTTATTGTAGAAATCGGAACAATTCCAAAGCTGCGATTAACGCGGAATTGACTGAGTATCTTTGAAGAACGAAAAAAATCACGGCGATTCTGATATTGCTTTATGTACTCAAATATCATGACAAGCAAGAAGACTGCATTTTGGTCAAATCTAAGAACTTCTCTTGAGATCTCTTATTAACTTGTTATTATATTGTAAATTTTTATGTCTTCTTTCTTATAGTCTGCGTAATATGTGCCTCTGTCTTCTGTCTTTAGTATCTCTTATTGTACGTCGCATACGCTTATAAATAGACATTGTCGTTACATTCCTTTCTGCGACAAATATTTTAGGGCCTTTCTAATAACGAACAAAGCAAGATTCTTTCTCTTGCATTCCTTTGTTCCAGATTGGAAGAGAAATGAATAGAATCTAAACGACTGTGTTGAAAATCAAAACGTTCGAAGTAATACCTCGTCTACGTAAATGAGTTTTCTCGCCTACCACGTTTTTTTTCCCATCGCACGCGCCAGCGGATCGTTGGCGGTTCTCTGATGCTTACCCAACGGAACTCTAAACCACATTCCGTGGTTCACGCGGTATGAATATTTTCGACAATAAAGCAGAATACCACCTTGGAAATTTCCGCTTAAATACCCGCATGGTGGAATCATCGTGGCGCGCTAAAAGTTTTCCTCTGCTCATTCGTATTCCATCGAAATTCTATGGACACGCGAGCCTTCCCTATACATATAGACGTGCAGCTGATCGAAGTGCAGAGAGCTATTTGCGATACCTTCCTACCTTGAAGGGATTATTTTTCCATTGCATCGATATGCAGAGTGCCCGTTTGTTAACAGAACCGTTGGATAGGTGCCGGGAAAAATTCTTTTGCCGCAAACGCTGTGGGAAATTTCACTGTTGAAATATGGCAGCCTCGGTGCTGTAAAATATTGTCTAAATATTTCTACGATGGAATGCGCTCGTGCGCGCCAATGGTCGATGACAGTTTTGCGTTTGACGAATATTTTGGCATGTCTCCTTGCATGGCTATCCTAATACCAAATTAAATTCTGCCATCGAAATCTTGTAGATTTTAATAGCATTACTCGTTTTCCTTTTATCATTAAAGCGTTGAATAATTATGGAATAAATTGGCTTTTCATTCATTAAAAAGTTCATTAAAAAGTTGCTTTGTAAATAAATGTTGTTCGTTTATACTTCTGGAATGAACGTAGAACTCGGAATAAAATGCAAAACAATTTAAATCAAAGCTTTAACACATATACAAATGTTGTATTCATTCAAAATTACTTCCCCTAAATATTCAGATTTATACAGAACGCCACCTCGGAACAAAAATATTACGTGCGTTATTGTAGCAAAATATTCCTTTTTTTATGCTTCTTGGATAAATAACAATAGTCAGCTGCGCTTCCGACTCAAACAACGATGTGTATTTTACTTCGATCGCTTTACCTTCACAAAAGATGAATAATGTTGAAATACATAGAACAGGATTCTTTCTAAATCAGCGCCACCAGGTCGGAGAGAAAGTACGTGAAAAAAAAACCCTCATCACGGAAGAGCCACCAAATTCAAGCCTCCTCGCGAATGTGTCAAACCTTTCCTCCCACGTGTTCAAATTCCCTAGAAGGTGAGACGCGCGGCGTCAGTCAGGGCAATGCCCAAAGCGGTCAAGCATCGATGCGAAATCCTGGCAGACGTCAATTTACGGCGGTTTCCAGGGCCGATCTCCAGCGTGGCGTGGAAACGGCGCGTTAACGTTTCCCTTGATACCCCCGGAGGACAGAACTTTAAACCGCGCGGCGCAATTTCCACGCCGTGGAAGTTTCCAGGGCGGGTGTGCAAGCCGTGAAGACCGGCGAGGTAGACGTCGACGACGATAAACTGGCGCTCGTTAACACCAGCCGTGAGGCTGTTCGCGGGAGATACGCCATTTCTGTAAATAACTTCGCCCGCCCAACTTTCTCGTCTCAGCCAGCCCCACGGACCTTGCTTTGTCCATGTTGAGACACGCGTACGGCAAAGAGCGAGGGAATTGTTAAGAGCGCGGAAGGGTGCGGGGAGAGATCTGAGGCGGGGTGGAGCGGCTGGGAGGAGGGGAGGGCAGGGAAGAAAGGGAAAGAAAGAAGGGAGGCGAGACAACTCGAGTGTCAGCGAATACTAAGTGCGACGTTGCGATCTTCCCGCGAATACTCGCTGGCTGAGGAAGAAACATTATCGACTACGTAGGCGCTTCCACGGCCCGCTGATTTTGGCTTCCCTCTGTGGGAATAGGGCCGAAAGTTCGTCGATAAGATGGCCCGCGATGTTTGCCGCGTGATAAAAGCTCTTCCTCCGTATACCGAGCTGGAAAGTTGCGTTGGGGAAATTCCATCGATCGCTGCCCAAGAGTCGAGGGCATTATGTTTCGTTGGCTGGGCAATAACCTCATGTTCGCCGATCCTCCGCGTTCCTCGTTGATTGTCCTAATGAGCCTCTCGCTAATATTACGCTTTCATGCAGCCAGGATGGAATTGGGAGTTGTAACTGTGGGATTCGCTGGGGATGAGTAACTTAAATTTGCGTCGCAGGAGAAGACTCCTCGAGGGGTTTAAATAGGCACGCAACACTCGAATGGCGGGCGGGCATACAATGGCGAGTAAAAATCGTGCGTTTAAACTCGTAGCAGCGCGCGATAAAATTGGGCGGAAGGGTCCGTAATATCCGAAGAGAAGAACAAAAGCGCGGCATATTAGAGGGAAGAGGAGTGCGCAGTGGAATGGTGGAAAATTAACGAAAACCTGGTGGAACGGTATTTCCACATCCCCGGAACTGCAACTGCAGTTGCAACTTTTTTCCACCCTCACGAATTTTGTAGACTGCGAATGCTTCTGGCGAGCGGAGGCGGCGCGCCGAATGAATCCTGTAAAAAAAATTCGCAGAAAAAGCCTCTCCGCGCCGGGGAAAATTACCTAAAATATCGAAATCTCGTATTTTTCCCTAATTCCCTGCGTTACGTTTCCTTTTCTCATTCCTCCTGCCTCGGTATCACTTCTATTTTGTTTCCTGGATTCTGGCTTAACTTCTCGCGCGGTTATTATTTCCAAGAGTTTAAAGGACCGGGCTATTAAATTCCTGCCCTTCCTGGCACATTTGTCCGATCAAATATATCGCTGCGCGCGCAAATTCTGAGCAATGTGTACTCGTAACAAATCGAACGTCCAAACTGGGATTCAGGCTTAATTTACGGATAAAGAAGAAAAACGAAGAAAGAATTTACATATTCTCTACGACAGTGTCTCCTCTTTCAATATAACGGATGCAGAGTTATTTTATACCGCTTAATCTTTCCCTCACCCTTTCGACACTCCAGAATTCTTAATCCAGCAAAGGCAAGCGCCGTCAATAATTTAACATACAGGATTTTTAATCTCGGTGTAATTAAGGAAAAATCTGAAAACCTGGAAGAAATATTTTTCGCTAATTAAAGTCTACCTGAAAAGCCACGGTGTACTGTTAGTCTTGCTATACACATCGCATTTCTCTACTATCAAGCATTTCAACGAGTCCTCTCTATGTATCATAATAAATTTCACCATCTGTTAGTCCAGTTTCCTCTAACACTCGTAGAAATAATATAGAGTTCCAAGTAAATAATTAGGATGTCAAACGAATACGTCGATGAGAATGATTATCGCGAGCGCATTATGAGCTTCCGTAGAGATATTCTTGGGGCGACGTTTGGGCGGAAAAAAGTGAACGTTTTTTTCAAGTGCGCAGTAACGCAGTCCGCAACGCGTTTAATTACTGTTCAAACAGCCCGGTAGCCGTTGGCCGTAATTATTGGAAACATACGCGAAAGCGCGTATATTCCAACTATTAGTCGGTTATTAATGGGATATATCAAGGCCCAATATTTGCCTATCTCTAATTACTAGCCTATCCAGCGGGCCAGCAAGTGCACGCTGCCAACGATTCTCTGGTTATTTTTAGGAATAAGCCACATACTCTGGATAATAATGGAGATATGCCGGCAAAGCGATAGAGCTGCTACTGCTTTGCATACCGTCGCTGCATATTTGATATGGAATGGCCAATACTATCAAATCACGTTTATCCGGTTATTGCAATCCGAGGGGCGTCAATGTTTCTGCGGGTTTAGCCGTAAGATATAAGGTTATTTATTAAAATCGTATGGGACGTAAAATCAATTAGCAAATGCGCTTATTAACGGTAATGAGCGCATCAGCAGGTCGACGATTTAATCCGGCGCGCATGACAATTCAATCGACGCGAGGCTCTCGCGCGAAACAATTCCTGACGCTCCTCGACCTCAGGCTTTCTCTATCTTTCCTTTTCATTTTCCATTGTTTCGTTTATTTTTTCGATACCGCGCACGGTTTCTTCTGCACATTTTTTTTGCTCGTCATATTTTCCGCTATCGTACAGCATTTAATAGAAACCCCACAACGATTCTCAGCTCTGCGGGGCAAATTACCAGAACCGGATCCCCTCCGGCATTGAAACTAATATTCAAACACCATCTATTCTCGCTAACTGTTCTCACCAACTTCAAACACGAACTATTCCACTATATGATATTCTTATATTTTCAATGTACACACCGCACACTTGTTTTCTTTCGACGAGCGTCATTTTCCAAGCTCCGTTAAAACTGACTTCGTTTCGTCGAACACGAAGAACTTCCAGGTAATCAATTAAGTCCTGCTGCTAAGCGACAGATCTCGATCAAACCGTTTTGCCTTCGAGATTTTCCAGAAGCTGATAATGTAGTCGAGGAATGTGCTCCAGGGAGGAGATATCCCGATAAGGCGTCAAAGGTACCTCGAATGAACCGCGAGCGGAAGATAATTCTGGCCGGGAAATAATTCAGGCGAGAATGCGAATATCTCCCGCGCTGCGCCGCGTTAAAGGGAGCCGGGATCGAAATAAGTTCTCGATATTTCTTGCGTTTCGCGGGAGATATATACGCGGCAATATTTAGACGTGTCTCGGCGGATATCTCGGCGGAGAGCGGCCAACTGCGCAAAGGGAAAATAGGATTGATGTACTTTTTCCTGGGAACGAAATCAGGGCGCTCTTTGAAAATATATAATTCAATACCGAGAAAGCCGCCTTGGGCGTCAGGTCGTAATTCTTTGCCGCTGAATATTCGATATGGATACGATATAAAGGCGAATGCATAGACCTATCCATTTTTCCGAGGGGGAAAAAGAGGAAGGGCTAATCCTTGATAGTCGTCGCAATTATGGCGGTTCGAATGTCTTGAAAGGAACTGAAGGAGGTCATTGAATCGCGATATTTTGTCTCAAAGGATCCCGCGTATCGCATTAATGGATTTGGTGGAGCGCCACCGGGAGGCGGGCTCTTCCACGCACTTGCTTGTTTTCTTGGAAAACAGAGAACGTCGCTCTTGGCTAAAATAGCAGGCATGAATTCTCAATTGGAATATTACAATCGCGGGGGCCAATTGTTTCCTGTTTTCATTTATGTCCCGCCCTTTTCCTGGACCTCGATGGGAAGCAATGCAATGCGATATTAATCAAAGGAAAGTTTAAATGCGGGCTGCTGAGCGTGCTTCTATAAAACTCCCTTAAATTTAGGAAAAATTTAAGCAAGATCTCGTGGAAAGGGATTTATTCAGTTCGGCGAACTCGTTACACAGAGGAGCACTTTTCTCTTGAATGTATAAGAGAAGTACACTTAAATATTCGTGTTTCCCTGCCTTTGAAAAACTCGAATTACACCACGGCTTAACGAGCTGCAAGGTCTTTTATTTTCATTGTCCTTATAAAGAGTTATTTTTCGCCCCACTTGCCGCGGCGCAAGCTCAACCCGAGTCATTAAGAAATTACAAGAGGTAAGGAGCTCGGCGCCGGCATTTGACAACATTGTGCAGTTTCGATCCTTTCGATGCAAATTATAAAACGCGCGGTAATTGTCCGAGGTATAATGACCTGCAGGAGATTGCTCCTCGAGCAAAATTATTTTGTTCCTGGTCGATTCACAAGGTTGCTTTCCTTTTTGCGAGCAACAAAATCGATTTAATCCTATTAAAGTTTATTCAATGATTTAATATCGGAAAATGTCTGTGCGACATACTTTCAAGAATTGTCGCATTAATTGCTCTCTTCTGCGCGGCGAAAGTCAAAGGACGTAAAGTAGAATTAGTGCAGCTCCCGGTGTCTTAGTAATATGTTCAATGTGGTGCAGCAGTCTAAAGTCCTTAGCTCGTTGAACGGAACGAGAAAAGCTAGCACGTAACATTAGTAGAAACTTTAGCGTACCTAAGGGTTAAACTTAAAGTAGGACGGAAGCACTACCGTGAACCGGTTGTTTTCTTGTAAATTACAAGAAAAACAGAAGGTATCATTAGCAGACACTTTAATTTACCTAGGATGTAGCTTCAAGGGTGCAACCAAACACCCTGAGGAACCATTTATTCGCAACCCGTGGTTGGTCAATGTATTTTTGTCATTAATTAGGTTTCTGGCAACCTGTGTTTGGTTAATGTATTTTTATCATTAATCAGATTTAAGTTATTGGTTAGAATCGTCTGGTTGATATTCACATTATGTTCAAATATTTATTCACTTCCATTTACGCTATTTGGAAACGAGTATAATTTCGGAATTTTTAGTTCGTAAGAAAAACAATACAGCCATACATGCCGGCGGATATTTACTCAAGCTGCAAATACTGTACACATTTAACTAGAAAGAGAACAGTAATTCCGCGTGGCAGGAAACAAATATAAAACCAGTCCTGAGTTTTCCTTGCTGCTTTTATTTCGGCGCGCCCCACAAATTGTAGATAACACATTTTTCCAATTTATCGAGCTCGTTTCGTCAGGAAGTACGAAGATTCCGTAAAATATACACAAGTGTCTCCACGAAGTCCGTTATACACTTCAAAAAGACGAAAGAATTGAATGCAATTTGAAAGGATGCACTCCCAGCGAATCCAAACATCCTGTATCAAAATAAAAAGAACACCTTCAACTGAATATTTCAATTCGCTCGCTCAATCCACAGCCACAAACCTCTAAATCTTAGAGAGAAGGTATGAGAGGGGGCGAGGGCCCAACTTACGGTATTTTCTACTTCGAACTTCGGTGCGCCCATGACACGTACTTCGCGCAGAGCGCTGGATGCATTCCAGAACCTTCCAGTTTATCACGAGGCACGCAGAAGGAAACCGGCAGGTAAAATCGGTACGAAGTACAGCATTCCTGAGATATTTCCCCGAAGTAGCGCATCAAGCGCAATACAGAAACCTCTTGGTTTGCTCGAATATGGAAGAAAGCCCGGCGAGGAATATTAGTAGAAAGTTTGGCGTGTATGAGAAGCGCACGGTACACGGGGGAATGTCAGACATCGCTCGTCTCTGCGATATACATGCTTGGAGTGCGAAGGGTTAAAATCCTCGTTTCTCGGGCGAAATGAAAGCGAGGCGGCCGGTACTAAGTCCGACAGCTCCTCGTGGCGTGTATCCCCCTTTTTTACCACCTTCCGCCTTGGCCTTTTTCTTATAAAAAGGAAGCTCTCGCGCTTACATCAGCTCTGAATCCGCGGTGGCGCCCGGGAATGGCGTATTTCTTCGAAGACGCGAAAGCAGCAGTCCGCTGCACGCGAATTAAGGCGAGAAATTAGAAGGCAGGGCCGACAAAGGGGCGCGTTGCGTTAATTAAGATCGTGAGATTCAAGGTGCAACGTGAATACCGCGCCATTCGTCGCCTCGTTTCGCAATTCGAACGCGGATTCATGCGCGGAGCTTCTTTCGATGTTCAACGCCACGCGAGGCTGCATTAGTGATGGTTGAACATCCGGCGGGGTCTTGGGAGATTATGCGATTAAATAACCGGATATTTTACGGGATACTTCGTCCTCCTTCCAAGAGGTACGTTTATTCCCTTTGAGGAAAGTTAAAGGAAAATCGATTTTACGTCATAGTACGCGGACGTTCCTTTTAATCGCTATGACGAACCACGTTGCCTGAGCACAACTTCCGTGCAATTCCCTTTGAACTTTAGCTGTAAGTCCGATAAGCAAAGAATTTGTTATAATTTTATCCTTCTTCTTTTGAATAATTATTGGACATCATCTGCAGGATGTTTTATACAATGTTTTGCACACAATTATATCCAAAACTGGGTATTCCTTTTGGAATATGTTTAACATGTGATGATACTCCTATTCATCTTGCTCGGTTAATTGTAAAATCGTTGATGCAATGGCCTTAACGAGCAGTGGTGTTTTCTAGATGTGCGGAGGGGAAAAAAAAGACACTTTCGGCTCTAATACGAGCCCTCCTCAAGTGTATTAAAACAACCTAAATGTATAGATTAAATATACGATGAAAATGGTACACGATAAATGTAGCTAAGCGATGTGAGTTGGATAATAACAGTTTAAGTATATACACATTATCGTGGACTAGGCTAAGCATCGACATTATAAGACACTGAGGTATACGCTGTACAGGGTGTCACTATTATCAGTTACCGAATTACTATTGCAATGAACGTGTAATTGTTATTAATTTATTTGTACATTTAAGATATGGTTGAAAGAAAGATTAATAATGTGACTGTGTAAAACTATGAAACTTAAGGGAGTTTTTATGAAGGTAAACAGCTACCTTGACATACTGAATAGTCACATGAAGTTGTTTTTGATATGTGTTTAAATAAAACCTACCCCGTCTTTTCCATTTCCCCTTATAACAGAGGGAATTTCGTTCGAAAAATTTGTTTAAACTAGCTATAGATTAACTAATAATTCTGCGCGAAACTTGAAATCGTACCTATATATCCTGAAAAGTATTCCAATCTCTGTCCAATCAAATTCCACGTCACAGTGCATTGCCCAATCAAAATGAACCATTATTATGAGTTTCAAGTAATCAGTAACGACGCGCGATAGGCCAACCGGACGAATCGGTAGATTTAGTAGTAGGCGCGGTTCATCGCAGAGCGATAAAGCGTCCATAAAGCGCAGTACGTCCGCAGCACGCGCTTTAACGCGCCGTGACACTCAAATCGAATCGCTATAGCACCGAATTTGCCATTGTTCTCCTTTTTAATCCATAATTATCGAACATCATATACAGGATATTCTATACAAAGTTTTGCACCCACTCATTTCCAAAACAGGGTATTCCCTTCGAAATGTGTTTCAATAAACCCTACCCCATCTTATCGATTTCCCCTCAAAAAAGAGATAATTTAATTTAAAACATTTGATTAAACAAGCTACAATTTGACTAATAATTCTGCGCAAAACTTTAAATCGCACCTATATATATATATACGTGTATGTGTGTGTATATACACACAGTTTCATTTATACATATATTTATATCTCTGTCCTCATACGGTGTCTCCCATCGGCGAACAGTATTACGTCGTCGACGGCGGCAGGCAGTCTGGCCAGTTTGCTCCTCGGTGGCTAGCTCGCCTCTCTCAGTCTGCCTTTCCTTTGGCCTCCTCTGCCCCCACGGCCCCCGGTGTGCCGTCCTTGTCGCGCACCTTCACCATCGTAGGCTCAGGTACGCCTACCGTACCTGTGCCGTGTGCGTGCGTATGCGATACGCGTCCCTCTGCCTCTCCTCTTCTCGTGCTCTAGCAGTCCTTTAAAACCGGTACAGTACCGACAGAAAACAGCCGTCAGAACACGCCCTTGTTCTTCCCTATTTCCCTCCGCAGTTCCTCCCTGCTCCCCTTCGTATCTGGATTTTCCAAGCGGTACGTCTTGTGCTCGAAGTCGTACCTCAAAGCATCGCGATTCTCGCGAAATTTTGCCGTCCGTTACGATGGTTTTGCTTATCGCAAACGAGACGTATCCCAACGCGAACTCAGAGGATCCTTGCTTGCGTGCGTCGAAGACTAGAGGAGGAATTCTAATCGCGATACTAAAGTTCTTAGTGAAACGTGGTCTTTAATTCGTGGAGTAGATTCAGATTTGAAAGTGCGAGGAATTCGTGGTCGACGAGTTTAAAGGTTCCAGGCTTTGGGACGTTTATCGGTAGGGTCCTAAGCTAAATGGCTTTCGAGGTGGCTACCGGTACAAACCGAATCCCCCGTTCCTTCCTGCTCCCCGTCCACCTCTTCTTTTTCCACTCTCCTATCTACTTGCCGGCCACGCTTCTGCAGGCGGAGATGCACCGTTTATCGCTTCCTCCTTTCGCGAGGCATGCACGCGCCTCCGTCCTGCACGTACTGAAACTTAATGCACGGGGGATCCTCGCCCGAAGGATATGTACTTCGCGGAAAGGGAATTACGGGGAATGCAATAAGTCTCCCAGCGAGACCGCTCGCTTTGATTCGAGGAACGTATCTTGCACGGATTTTTTTACGCCCTTCCGCGAAGCGCGCTCGTGCTGGAATTAAAAAAAAAAAGAAGGAACGAAGGGCGTCGAGGCTGGACTCGCGTTTAGAGTATACCCGAAGGATACCTCTCACATACGTCTCACTCCGCATTTCCAATCATCCCACGTAGCGAGGCAACTTGCACTTTTCCCCAGCACCTACGTTTTTTTTCTTTGTTAACCGAGAATTTGAGATCGAAAGGTTCGAAGTGGGTTTGAAAGTTTCCTCAGATCTTGTTGTCTTTCTTTGATCTTCGACATCGATCGTTAAGGTGATTGATCCTAAGTTCCAGTATATTAAAGTAGATTCTAGAAATGTCTTTAAACCGCAGAAAGGAGCTTGCTAAGCAGCTCGATCTTAGCTCAAACAACGATTCCAGACTCAAGTTTAAAGCGCGCCCATCGCCTCTGGTTTTTCCATATAATATCCATGTACACGTACTTATACTTTGTACAATACGCTTTACCTATAAATAGTACAATACACTTTAGCTCCGGTTTATAATTCAGCTCACACGGTACGTCCTAGAGAAAATAACCCTAGCAGTCGTTCTCAAGCATAGGTCGAAGAACGAAAGGAAGGTGGATTTTTCGACGGTGCGCCTGATATATTTCGATACGTTAGGCCGAGAGTCGACAGGAGTCGGCGTCTGGTATTTCCTCCTTCCCGATTATCGAGGTAAGGGGCCGATCAGAACCGTTCTGAGGGTCTCCGCTTTGAAACCGGCGGTTCTCACAATGCTGCCTGTACGTTGAGCCCGACGTACAGTCCGGTTGGCTCGAAGTGAACGTTCCTGTTCCGGCTGCTCCGAGGAGAGCTACGGCTGTACGTTAGGCTGCACCTATATAACGCACGTTGGGTAGATTGAAATCGGTACGGAGAAGAAACCGAGCCGAACTGGTCGCACATGAATGGGACCATAATCATGCGGGGACGACGAGTTGCATACGCTTAGACGGTCTCTGAACCGCGCTCTTTAACTCCTCCGGTGCCATTCGACTCTCTCGCATTCGCCTGGGCGAATCGACGCTCTCGAATTCATTCCTAACGAAGAATCGAGATATTGCGCTCGATCGTGAGCGTCGCGAGGTCCCCCGCGCGCCCGATATTAATTCCCGCGGATAGCGGCCGTAATTGTACGACCCTTCGAGGCCGAGGCGATCGACGATGGTGGGCGTTCATTTTCGGCCCAACGCACGAGAAAATCCTCTTCTTTCCCGGTTAACCTCTTAGCCACGACTGGACATTCCAGTGGCATCGTATCTCTGTAGGGCAGTGTTCGATAAGGGCTGCTCGTTAACAATGGAACACCGCGATCCGTGTCCGATGGTGCTTTGCACGGTGAAATTAGATAGGGATAGAGTGATGAAGGAATACATTGTAATGTCGTTATAAATGTTCGTGAATGTATTAAAAGAAGATAATAATTAAGATAATATGGATGCGTAGTTTTTGATATTACTTTAATAATACAAGTTTGAACGATATATTTGAAAACGTGGTCTGACGCACAGTCCACAGAGCTAATATACTGGTGTACTGTTCAAAATGACGACCTGCGCGAAAGCGACGACAGTGGCGTGTTCCAACCAAGAGGTTAATAAGGGATTATCAAAACCTCCTTATAGACAGTCTTCTTTCCATCTTATTCCAATCACTTTCGAAGTTATTCGAGTCAAAAGCGGATGACCAAATTTTTGGACCCTTTGTCATCGATGTTAGTACGCGATGTGCACCACTACGGCGTATAGAATGACGTGGTTAATTCGAGGAAAATCGTATACAATAATATACAAGCGATGGTCTTAATATCCGTCCACTGGGCCACGGTAGTACCAAAAATAACTTTGACTTCACAACTCCCACGAATAGGCCTCGCGGACTCGTGGACCTGAATTATTGCGTTTATCCAGAGCCCCGGCGTAATACGAGTAACCCACGGTGGATTCGAAAGGGTATGTTGTCGCGCAAACGTCGAGATATCTAGGTGAAGGTGTACGATTAGGCACTTCACGGGCCGTCGTACTGTTACCAGTTTCGTTGAGCAACCGAGATACCGAGCTGAGGCCGGTCGATCGGCGTGTGTCGCCCCGCCTGCTCGAGCACACATGCCGATTTGCCACCCGTGCACGGCTTATCACGGCTCTGGCCTGTTCCACGGCCGTTCTGCTACTTGTTGCACGGCCGATCCAGCGTTGATTAAATCGATTTTCATCTTCGCGGAACGATAAGGCCGGCACACAGCCTTATCTCAGCGGCGCTAATGCATTCCAATTTGGCGACACGCTAATGGACACGCGGCTGCATTAGTACTGCCCACGTCCGATTCTTCGATCGCACCGATGGACGTGCTTAAACGGGAACGTAATCGACAACACCACGCTTTATTGCTGCACGTCGACAGGAACAATATTAACCTCGAGCCAACATACTCCTATCTCACGATGTATCAGCGTGCACGCTTCGTGACTTTATCCCTATCGGCTTCTTCCCCCCTCGCGAGCACGAGCCGGTGGAAATTGGACGCGCCGTAAAGTGTAATTAACGCGCTAAAGCAGTGCGCCTATCAAAGTTCTGGCTTTGGATAGTGCAGCGGTGATAACTCGCGAGCGCGACTGGAACCGCTTGCATCCCGCGCAACATAATTTCGTTGCGCAACGGCAAAGCGATCGAGCGCGAATTGCGTCGGCTCGGTTGATCGCTCGATTCATCGATCCCCCCGATTCCTATTGCTGCTTTGCTAACGCACTTACCTCGGTGGCATTTGCCGTACGGCTTGGGCTTGCACTGGCCTCTGCATTTGGTTTCCTACCTGTTGCACATCGGCCAGGCCAGTTTTTCCTCGGATTTACCTCCCCGAAAGCCGTTTCCACTTTACGTCGTAGGGCCGGGGGGGGGGGTGGGCTAAGCTTTTTACGCGGGTGTCCGATGAGATTCGAGTAGAACGAACGCACCTGGATTCTTTCTCCCTTGGCGAGGTGCGCGGAGTAAACTGCGGAGCGCGTTAATGCCGAGGCCAGAAAATTTGGCGACTCTATGCCAGGAAAATTAGTGCGAAGGAGGCTCACGTTTATTATCCTTGTAACATTTATTTCGGAGCAGCCCTGAAAGTTGAATAAAATTCTGGCAAAACAGCACCAGGTTTTCTCTCCCCCCCCCCCTCTTTTTTTTCGAGGAACTCGTTAGTCCACGTCTACAAATATGCTCTCCAAACATTTATTTATTTATCCTCCGGTATACGGGATAGTGTGCAAGCGTTAAACGTAGGATAATCGTGAACGTAACCGTACCGATGTACCACGGCTGGCAGTGCACGATTCACGAAGGAAATTGGGTTACTGGATGTACGTTCCCATTGCTCGTGACCGCGTTACGTTTGGTCGTACGTCGAGACTAAATAAATTTCGTGCCAGGCCTAAGACCGGGATAGTCACGGCGGCATTAAAGGAGGCCTCACCTAAGGCCTCGTGGCTGGCGGAAATTTCACGGAAGAATCGATTCCCTGATGCGCGGAAGTCCGAACAAAGGAGTCGATTCACCGACGGTAGCCTCCTCCTAATCCTCACAAAAGCGCCTCACGTCGCCACGAAGTCGAAGTTTACTTTTCGTGCTCAAACATAACTCCGGGGCTTTCGGAAGTGGGGGTTAAACACACATAATCCACCGTTTTCCGCCGTAACTCGTAACTCCCGCTCGTATTTTCTGTCGTTTCTCTCTTTCTTCCTCCCCCGTTTCTCTCCCTCCCGCCGGCTCCCCTGAAATCCCACCGCACCGTGGATGAACTATTTCTGTATCCCTGCCACGGTACAACCGAGAGATGCAGCCGCGCAACGAGGGCCCCGACTCTGCAGCGCGAGAACTCTCGAACTAGTTCGTACAAGTATGCGACGCGCGGCTGTATTTTAGCGCCAACGCCTTATCCTCGCAAGTCGAATGAATTTTAATGCAGGGCCCGGCCGGCCACTCGAAATGACGATTTTATTTGCCCCCGAGCGTTTTTCCCCCTTGCCACCTGCGGAGAGAGTCGAGTACACGCGCCGCGCGTTTAATCCCTCTTGCTCCTGCATCGAGTGGTGCGACTCGACATCGCGTCCCTCGCTATCGATGCCTCGCTATGATCCTGAGCTCGAATCAGATTATCGGCCGCCTCTTTATCCCTGGCCATTTAAAACGTCCCTTTAAGAAATCCCCCCCGATCAGTTTTGCCGCGGTGCTTGAAGCGTATTTTGCGTATAATCCGCGATGCGAGTTGGTTGGCGCGGATAAAATGTCTCGGATCGTAAAGGGTTAACGCGGAGCCGGAACCTTGTATTTCGCGGATGTTTATTCGGCCGCGATGCGAAGCAAGCCGCGTTTCCATCT
This sequence comes from Ampulex compressa, assembly GCA_038496175.1. Lineage (NCBI taxonomy): Eukaryota > Metazoa > Arthropoda > Insecta > Hymenoptera > Ampulicidae > Ampulex > Ampulex compressa. The sequence goes on along the minus strand of JBCFXI010001329.1, from coordinate 38,122 downwards.
AGCGCGCGGTTACGAACTCGGAAAGTATTAACCTTTCGCATCGTTCGGGGTACTTGACTCCGCATAAAAGAGGAAGAAACGGCCGATTAAGATATTGCGCCGATCCACGATTAATGATCCGCTCGGAACGAGGGGACCGATAGCGGTTCCCGGCGAGTATTTTCACTCTCCAAATTGATACGCGATTCTCTTCGCGGTTTTTGACAATGAGCGATTGTTCATCGAATAACCCAGGTAGTTCGCCTAATGATGGATTCGGAATTTGATTTGTTCCTTTTCTGGAAAGAATCTGGCGGAAGTTTCTTGAATCTGCTGTATGCTGTTAACACTGATTTTTTCAACATTCTTAAATTTTTATTTGAATAATGTTAATCGTGAATGTATACGTTAGTCGTTAAAAGTGAAGTATAGGGTTGCTCTCTTGATTTCACGGGTTGTATCCGTGGATAAGGAAGATCGATCAAAATGAGGGCGTACACGAGGGTATCGAATCCTTATCAAAATCGTTGGAGTAGTGCGCATGCGCACGAGCCAGCGAGCGTGAGTCAGAGCTGAGAGGCGTTACGGTTGGTGCGAGCTCGTGCATCCACGATTCATCGACTGTCAAATTCCCTTCGAAGCAATTCGTCGACAAGTCCAAAGCTCGAAGCGTATTGGTAACCGTTCGTTGGTGCAAGCGTGCGCTGACTCGAGCCAAGAACCGAGAGGGATACATATATTAAAGCAGTATCATCGACACGAGTACGCGTATGCACGGTTGCTTACTCGTGAAAGTCCTCTCAAAATCATCGGTCGAGGCGTCCGAAGTTGAAAGCGCATCGGCATGAGCTCGTCCGTACAACGCGCTTGCGGAGGGAATAACGACCACGAGTTAAAATCCAGAAAACTACCGACATCTACACGGTATTTTCAGCACGAGCTTATACGTCCACAGCTTCTTACTCGGTGCATCCTTTTTGCAACCATCAGTCCAGACGCTCTGAGCTGAAAGCGCATCGGCAGTAGCTCGCTAATGCAATGCGCTTGCAAAAGGAATAACGATCACGCGTTAGAACATACAAAACTACCGACATCTACGCGGTATTTTCAACGCGAGCTCGTACGTCCACGGCTTCTTACTCGCCAAAACCTTTTTACAACCATCAGTCTCTCCGAGCTGAAAGCGCATCGGCATGAGCTCGCCGATGCAATGCGCGTGCAAGGAGGATAGCGTGCACGAGTTAGAATATCTAAAACCACCAACATCAACGGCGTATTTTCAACGCGAGCTCCTACGTCCACGGTTTCTTACTCGTCAAAACCTTTTTACAACCATCAGTCCGGCCGCTCGAAGCTGAAAGCGCATCGGCAGGAGCTCGCCGATGCAATGCGCGTGCGAGGGGAATAGCGTGCACGGGCTAGAGTCGAGAGAAATACGCACACCAGCGCGGCGCCATGGACACGAGCGGCACGTTACGTACGTGCACGAGAAGAGAACCGGGCACAATTGCCGTGCACCGTCCGGTGGAGGGGCACTCCGGACCCCAGCCTCCGCGTACCGCCGTAGCTTATGAGCCGAGTAACAAAACCAGTCGTCTCTCCACTGGCTAACCAGCTGGCCGTTGCCTTCTAATCCTCTCTCGATCCTCCCGCTCGCGAGACACGCCGCTCGCGCGCGCGAACGATCATCGCCGGTGGCACCTCCGACGACCCTCTTTGCCCACCGCGACGAGCGCGTCCGAGCGCGAACTCGTCGTTCGAGCGAGCCGCCGCGCTCGATTCGATAATAGCTCCTCGGATCGGAGGCATCGAAACGAGCGACTTGTACGACCGCCGCCTTGCTCCGCCCTTCGGATCGAGCGCCGTGAGATTCGCCAGTGATCGCTTTTCCCAGCCCGAGGAAGAGAAGGATCTCGCTCGGGACTCGAGGGATTCGAGATAACGAGTTGTTTTATCACGCCGACGACAAGGACTCGCGAAGGTTTAATAACCGCCTTGAGTAATGTGACGGGAGCTCGTGGAGGATGATCGGGGGTTGGATAGATTTTCGAGGGAAAATCTTGTCTCGAGCGTTCGGTCGCATTTTAAGGAGAATCACCTGGATATCTCTGGAAGGGATGGATCGCTCGATCGAGGGAAAAGCCGCTTGAGCTTTGGACATGAGGATCTTGCGGAGTATTGATCGAGGAGCTCGGCCAGGTTGAGCATCGGAGAGGAAGATCGTGCGTGTCTGAGGGTTGATTGTACTCCGGTGAAAGTTCAGCGATTATTTCCGATCCGCGAAGAGGCGGTGCGAGATTTTTGGGGGAATCGAATTCGAGGATAAATCGGTTTCCAGGGGACTCTTTGCGGTGCGAACCGAGGCGAGTGGATGCGCGCGAAAGTCGCGGGAAGCCGAGTGCGTGGAAACGGCGATGTAAACGCATTGTTTAAAAATAGTCAGCCGGACGGTGCTTATGAGTGCTCGCGTCGGGCCAGAGGCGGAACCGAGAGGCGAGTCGGCTGCGTCGATACGACGGGGCGTTTCGGCCGAGCACCGGTTTTCGGCTGGCAAATCGCGCGAGGCACCGCCGCAGATTTAGTGCCCGCGAAACTCGTGTATTTCGCGATCGACTTTCACCGGCAATTAACGCCCGCTGGTCGCGTGTTCGGCTGGCCACGAAAACACGCCGAGATTTCGCTCCGATTTGGCACGTTCGATCGCGGCGATAAGTCTCGCTGGTGAAGTGCGTATTTCCGACGTGAAACCCGTTCGTTCTCACGTCACCGGCCGCGGGATTATTCCGTCGGCTCTCATAATTCTGTTCGATCGTTTGGCAGCCGGGGCAGCGCGATCGTCGCCTCGAAATGCCGCGTGGAAATTCGGATTTGGCTTGCGCCGCTCTTGGATGCGGTTCAAGCCGATCGTAGGGGGACGATACCGCGTGTGCTACGAATTACGACGCCGACAACGCCGTCTTAGAGGGATCAGGCAACGATGCTATTAACCGTCCGCTGATTAATTGGCGTCATGCTGGATAGAATCGGCGCCGACGTGTCGCACGGTGCGCGATCGATCGATGGCCGAACGTGTCTTTCCGAGACATCCAGGATGATCAATCTCGAAGCGCGCTTTGCCTGATTCGAGGCGCATCGGCCCGGATCAACGTAATATATATCGTAGTTTCCGCCAAGGCGAAGAAGGATACCAAACGTCTGCATTCGATCCTCTGTTCTTCCTCCGGGATTAAGCACACTTTTCAATATGTCCATCTATCGATCGACCCCGAATAGAAGTTAGCTCGAAGAAGACGATCCTCCCGTTGCGTCCTCCAAGATGGACCGCAGCTTCAAGAATAATGCCGACTTCAAGATGAATCAGCAGAACTTTCGGCTGAGCGACTTCGGCATCGAGTCAAGGTCGAACCACGATTCGAAGAGCTTCGTCCCCAACGGCCAGTGTAAGACCGTCCGAAATGGCTCTCAGCCCTGCTCGAGGTACGGCCAGGTTCCCCAGCTGCAGCATCGGCTAACCGATGTTTCGAACGCTGCTGCCCATCCGCAAGTCGCCTCCAATCGCTGTCGTCCCATTTCGGCGAATCCTGCAGCGACGTTAACGTGCAATAATCAGGTACGAAGCAGCTCGAATCAATCTCAGGCGGTCGGCCAGTTGCAGAACGTTGGCGCGGATCGATTTCAAGCCTCCAGCCCGAGCAACTTGTCCGGAACTGGTCCGATGTTGCAGCCCACCGTCTCCGCGGCGGCATCCCCCGGTTATTGGAAGCAATACGGCGGACAGGAGAGCGGGGTAAACACTCGAATACCGTATTTCCCCGACTCTAACACTCGCTTTTTCCGGCGTTTCGAAATTTTTACATCCGACCGGCTTTCCAGGACGACTGGAGGTCGGAATATGACCTGCCAGGACAAGGGGGTTATGGAGCTTCGGGCTGGCGATCCTTTTGCAGGGTTGTCGACGAAATCGTGGCTTTCAAATGTGTCGAATAATGACTTGGAATTTTAGCGACGGAGTTATATTACATCGGAGCTTCGTCTGAAGCGTCAGGTCGGTCCAAAAGTTCGCGCGCATTTTCGCGAATCTCATGCGATGTTATTATGGACTGACTTGATATATCGAGCATGATTCTGTTTTCGAAGAATTTTTTACAGTCATACGATTTTTGGGACGTTATCGACGCACTTTACTTAAACAAAAGTGCAGATTATGAGGCTTTGTATCGTTGCGATACAATCGCGTTTTATGTAACGAGTCGAGCCTCTTTATTCGATGGATATTCGCCGTTGGATATCACGTTGTCTCTTGAGATCAGGGAAGTGTAGTGCTTTCAGTGACAGATAGAAAGCCTGAGTTTTCCGCGAGGCGCATTTTGTCACGTATGCGGCTGCTGCACTTGGGTGGTCGTAGGAGGACATGACCACCCCATCGTCCACGCGAATGCGACTAGACTAAACAAAAAGCTATCCCCAGTCGCCAAACAGAGACGAAGGAGTTGGCTGACCGGCCTCCTTAACCACCGATAGCATCTTATAACGATACTCTTATTACGCTCAGCTCTTAGACAGTTCCATTCTCGACGTTCACAAAATTATTATTCATGAGCAGCCCATAGCAACGCGCTAAAAAGACCCCTTGTGAAGGAGGCGGGAATTTTTCACGCATACACAAATATCCAGTCGGATAACCCTGGAATATTTTATTTCATCCTCGCGCCAGCAGAGGAGACGTTTCATCGCAGTGCTTATCGCAGATCTCCGCCACTTTTTTTCTCCTCGCGGGAGGGCACGTGGGGTTCCATCCGGGAATTTGGCTGAGGGAGGAGGCTTTTCCAAGCCTACCTGGCGCGTCTTAGCACGGCACCACGACTCTCGGAACTGTCCCGTTCGTAAATCGTGGCGCGAACCGTCCTTTATACTCGACTCTCCGGGTGTGCAGTCGGTTCCCGCGAAATTTCGCATTCGACCTCGGCCGGGCATGACGTTTTTACGATTCGAGTACCTGTTATCGGTCGAGAGCCTCGCAGGAGTAGTAGGCGCACCGCAAGACCGGCCGATTAGTCCTGGATCGTACGGGACTGGTTTAGTACTCGTACGTGACTTCGAGCCTGCTCGCATCTTTTATTGCATCGTGTAGGCACCAGATGCACTTGCCGTCGTTTGTTTCCTAGACGCACGGTCCTTCAGGTGTCACCACTGCCTGCGATTCTCTCGCCAAACCTAGGCGTGGACGCCGTAATTGACCTCTTCCATTCATATGCGTAGCTTCAACTCCTGGACTGTTCGGTATATCGTTACGTGGAGCTCTAAGTAACCTCGAGTAATTACCGTAACTTCGTGGACTCGATCAGCCTCACGAATAAACGTACCGTGTATATAAATATTTTCGATACGCTCGGCACACCTTGTGCGTATACGTTGGATTTTTCATAAAGATCTGGAAATAATACGTCGAAGCATCACGAAAGTCCGTACTGTTATACGCTTCTAGAATAAATTTGAAATCTCATCGTTATCGTCGTATATTGTTGAGGTATGAGGAAGACCAAGCGAATCTCGAATCTCTTGTAATCTGTCCAACGATAGGTGTTTCCTATCTTTGAGTTTTTTCTATACCTGGTGCATCATACACGAAGCGAATCGTGAAATAGAAGTCAAATTTTTCCTGGTCAGTCCTGGCCCCTTCGTAGCTCCAGGTTCACCAGAGCTCTCCTAGGTCGTGCAGCTCAAGGTGGAATGGAAGTGCGCAAAGGCCCGTAGGAGCAGGAAATGTCCCGCGAGTCCGAGGTTTAGCCTCGACCTAACCCCAAGTGCCGTGGCTCGTATCTAATGTCCGTCTCTTCACGCGGAGTCGTATTCACCGCGCGTTCCGCTCGGAGGGCTAATTAGTATGTGCCGTGGCACCGCGTATTAGGCGGTGGACACACTTGCATACGAAAGGCACGTACGGGGGACGTCGCCTCTACGGCTCAAAGAACGTTTCCATGAAATTCCAGGGGCCCTCTCTTTCCCTCCGACGCCTCGTTTTTCTCTACCCACGATGAGCGCTGCTAAGGGAGCGAGAATGGCGATTTGCTTAAAAATAGAACACCGACAGCCAGGCTTTCCCGCCGTTTTTTGGAACTGGAGTATCGGCCTGGGATCTCTCGAACGAGAGGCGATAACCTGGCGATATCATGGACGATAATACTTCCTGCTGGACGAGTCGCTTCGAGAGATATGTTAATTGGAATTGTCGCTCGGCACACCGTCCCTTCGTTTTTCGCTCCAAATCGTGCGAACGTAGCTTTAGGGCTTCTTCGTGTCTTATTAAATCTTACCATCGATGGGAAAATCCTTTCGTACGTGGATAAGATAAGCGCAAGTGTATTTCGCAATGTTTAGCGCGAGTACTTAGAAGTTACAAAAATAAATCGGAGCGCTCAACGCGGTCACGTGCTGCTCCTCGTTAATAGCCTTGACGTTGGCGTGTCTCACCAATCGGTGAGATATCTCTTAAGGATGAATTGCTCGGCGCCACTTGACTTTCGATCGGCTTCTCGCTGAGGATTCATCGAGAATTTTTCGATTCATCGAAACGTCTCTGGCGGTTATCGCTCGAGCCGGGCGATCGGCAGATAGAAATTCTTCGGCAGCCAGGTAACGCCTTATCGGTTGTAGTCAATCGGGAAATCAATATTTCTAATTCCCTCCCATACGCCGGCGTGTCCAATCGCGGCAACCTTGAAACCTCGAGGATTTCGCGGTGTATTAGCGAAAGCGGATACGACGCTTTGCCGAGGCTCCGCGATAAACTCGTCCGGCGCGCGTATCCATTTCTACCGATGGACCCTTCGCACTCCTTGCAATTTCGAACACGACGTTTCAGCAACTCGAAGTTATTTTGACCATGAGCTATCGACTGCTCCGCGAATATTTACAGTTGCGAGCGCTGCTCTTAGAAAGATTAAAGATGGGCTGATGATCTTATAGATCGACACCTATTAAATAAAAAAAAAAGAAAAACGTAAAGATCCTGGCTTGTCATTAAAAGAAACTCATATACATTTTAAAGCTATGTTCTACTAACAAAATCGTTATATAAAGAATATAACGATATGAAAATAAAAATGATTTCTGAACTTTACTTAAATAGATAAGAGAATAAAGGAAATAGAATAAAAGAGATTTTTGATAAATTGATTTTGAGTTTTCCCGCGTTTTAATTAATTTCTATCTGAGTATTCGTTTAGCCTATTATGCCGCGTGCCGCAGTGGCGACAACGGAGCTACCAGCTTATACCTCAATGTCGCCTCAGTGGCGACAACGCAGTGCAAAGAGTCAAGGAACATCGGTTACTGATCGCGCAGGTCGAAGCGTGCAGGTACATACCGCGTTGCCAACGAGCCCCGCTAATACAATCCACGTCGCTTGGGGGATAATTATATCGATTATACGGCGGAGATCGTTAAGGCGTCTTTGATACTTCCGTAGGGGTCTTGGCTGTATCTCGCTTTTCCTCCTTTGTCTCCAACGCAAGTCAACCTGTTCATCTTGGCAGCTCGCAATTTCGTCGTGGCCGAGCAGAATTCGCAAAGGACAGATTCTGTTTGAATTATCGGTCACGAGTGTCTCTTGCCTCTCTCGAGGCGTATTAGTTCTAATGCGAGTCAATCAAAGCATTCTGGGTTTTTTCACCTGCTTTGCTTTGTCGTTAACGTACGCCCGTAATCGCGCGGGGAGTTTCCCATGTCGTGGAGACAAATCGACAAAGTGGAATCTCCGTTCGCAGGTTATGTTAATTGCTCATCTCGACTAGAGATGATCTTCGTTTTTTATCGTTTCATTGGCAACGATTTTTCTTATCCCGATGTTGATTCTGGGATTAGTGGTTTAATCAATTCAGCGGCTCTGGGGATCTTTCCTAGATTATCCTCCGCATTCGAATGAGGAATCGGCGATGTTTTCTCGGTACTCTCACTTGACTTTTGTCGATTGCATCTTGCATCAAAGAAGTGTGCAACTCGTGCAGATCGTAATTAACATTAATAAGCTGTCACGACGCGGATGATCGATGTAGTTGGAACGAGCTGTGTGGCCGTTCTTTGGTGTCCGTGCATTTTCTAAAAGCACACGATCCCGATTAGCGCCGCTTGTCGATTACTCGCGGCGCAGCCTCTCCATCATTATCCTGGATAATCGAGACTTTACTGTATTCCCACTCGGGCGTGGTGCCTCGTCCTACACGAGCGAGTCCCAGCCGGCTCTCGCCTTTCTAGCCTCCAGTCCACGACTCGATCGCCTATCCGCACCGTTCGATTGTCTGAAACAACGTTTCCCAAACTGTGGAAAGTAAAACACCGTGAACAACTCGTTATGAAGCTAGTGTCACAATGTATATCGATTATTTCACTACTTTTATATTTTTCATTTTACATAATCAACACTCGTAGAAAATATTAGTTTCCTTTCCACGCTTAGATTTAGTTATTAATTTTGTTTATTTATACTCATTTGCGATGTCATTTATAACTACTTCTTCGAATGAGTAAGGTGTTTCGTTGAAATATCTGGACTTGCGAGGTGTTTTAAGAAATGTTTGGTGAACACTGCACCTAAACCTCGTTCTCCAAGGAGAGTCGAGGAAAACAATCTGATAGAATCTTAAGCCCATAAACAGATTAATACGTTCTCGCGAAGGGTTCTCCTTCCAGCAGGCCTCGCCGTGAGAAAACCTTGAGCGCAGCTCGCATTGTCCCATCCGCGGGGGACAAGACTCTCGGCTTGTCGACTCGTTAAGGCGCTGCGGGCAATTACAATTACGAAATGCTTTCCGCGAATCGGCGTGTGCAGAAAACCGGTGAAAATGTAGGCTACCTGTACATCTCCACTCTTAATCCTTTATAACCGACATCTTTTCCACATTCCGGGACTCTGAGCTACACCTTGATCCCCCTTTCTGCGTAATCCCAGGACCTTAAATCTGGAGAGAAAAGTCGAATGCGGACAAAGGATCAACGGATAAGCGGCGAGTGGCCTTTTGATTTACAATAATCTACGAATGAAAGAGTAGCTGACTTAAGGCTAAGTACGTTGGCGGGTCGTTACTTTGAAGTCATCGTGAGTTATAGACAGTTAAGCGAAGAAAAGCGATGCTTTCGCGAGGCGATCGTTGCAACGTGCTCGCATGAGAGTTACAATGAAATTAATTGCCTATCGCATTTTTATACGTTTCTTTTATTTTTTTTTTTTGAGACCTCGATTAATCGTTCGTTCGCTCGTATCCAAAACGCGCCTGTTATTCCTGCACCGAGCATAGACGGTTATTTTAAGCCCGTGATACTCGGGGCAAATATGCTCAGGCATAATAATCATCAAGGTGTTTATAACGATACTGAGGAAAATAAGAGCAGTGATGCTGTCGAAGTGAGTGCGCGAAGGAATACAGAGAGAACGGTAAGTGCCAAGAGGACGGATCATATTGCGAGTTTTCTACGCTCGGGCCTGTTAACGATCCCATTTACAGCAGCCCTCTGCATTCCAGAGTAGAAATGCAATTACACAATTTTCAACAATCTTAACCAGCCTCGCGACAAAGAGAGGAATCGCCGATTCGAAGAGACAGGCCTGGTTCACTTTCAGATATCGAGAATGCGTCTTTAGGAGGGACACCCTTTCGTTCCGAGCAGCGAGCGACAATATTTCCCCGCGACGAATGCGATTAGCGATCGTTCGGTATTCTGCGCGCGGTGACAAGGGAGGAAAGTTCCTTGCCAGCGTGCGTCGAGGAGCGGAACTGCATGCCTCTTGTAATTCTGCACGGCCGACGTCTTTTATGCAGGCTTAAATCACATTCTCGAAGAATGAGTCGACCCTTCGCGGAGAAACGCGCGGTTCGACGGATTCTACCGGGTGATCCGCGAGTACCGTTCTCTTCCACGCTGAGAACCGATACGGGGGATTTGATCCTTTTGTGGGAGGCTGACTTTACATGGCCCTAAGTTGCATTCTGAACGAATGACTTGGCGGTAAGGCGGAGCGAGAGAGAGAGAGAGACTCGGTACCGACCACCGTTGATCGCTCAACGCCAACTTCAGGAGCCATCAACACTCTCACGGGCTTTTTTCACTCGCCACGAGTTGCATAGCCTGAGCCAATTCGCTCAGTTTTCGTTGGCATCGAATACGCTGGGAATATACCTCTGATACGGCGCATACTGTTTAACTCTTTCGATCCTGCCGGTGACTATAGTCACTCAACGTCCGACGCGCGGTTTGTCCTACCCGTGACTATAGTCATCCCCTTCTTTTTCCAATGATTTACACTTCGCTCGAACACAGCATAGGTTTTTTAGCTCTATTCCCACGGATGTCCTCTGCTTCCTTTCATTCGCATTTTACATTACGTCATAGAGTATTAGAAATTACGCATCATGCGATAAAGCGTATGTCGCATCGTAACTGACGCATGCACCATATTTACGCTTCGATCGCTGGTACAACCGAATCATACCGACGATAGATATAGTCGTATCGCAAGGGAATTCCTGGTGTTTGATGGTATCGTATATATCCTTTTAAAACCTGATTCGGCATATCCTACCTCTCCCTTCTTCATTATATACAAGTCGTTCCTACAGCTTGTTTGTTTCGCTTTTCACATCAACGGCTCACTTGGCACGTGTTCCGTCGCGCCACTGCCAGTCGCGAGCTTCGTAGTCGCGAGCGCATCGTCTCGATGAAAAAAAAAGAAAAAAAAAAGAAAAAAATCAAGGGATAGCCGGTGTCGATCCCTGGATATCTGGGGCTTGAAGCCATCGTCGATTGTGACACCGTTGTCCACCGTTGAAATATACACGAGAAACGGCGCGTTCTATTCCGCACGGGCGCTCGGCGCGTTATATCGGGCTTTGCGGGGACCTCGGGACGATAAATAATTAATTGGCGCGAGTTACCGGTCCGAGTCGAAGCGAGAAGACGTCTGTCGCTCGAGGAGGGCCGGCATACACGGTGTCCCCTCGTTAAAAACCGATCACGTATCTCATATCAGGCGGCTAATTGTTGATTATGCAGCCGTTTGTCTCGGCTCTCGCTATATACGCGCCGGCGATACGCCTAATAAATAATGTAGACGTCGCGGATCTGGTCTCTTTTCACGTGCTGCTGGCCAAGGCACCCATTCGGAATTACATATGCACACCTGCGCTGTGTTATAACGTTGTAAACCGAGCGGGAATGCTCGGTGCTTGTGTTGGTAACGCTACCGCCGGATCCTCCATCCCGTGTAAACGGCCTTAAGCCTCTTACGTCAGGTTGCCACGAGTGGGCACGCCTGATAATTACCAATTAGCGACTGCCAATTAAAACGCGGGACGATCGACCGAATTTTACGCGCTTATTCTTTTTCAATCCGCCATCGATCCCGGGGGCTCGTTTGGTTTTTCGATGCTCACAATTAAGGTCGATTAGCCCGGAACATGGCTTCGGTGCGATGGTATTACGTGATACGGTTTACTCCTGGAGAATTTGAAGAGTGGTGATTGGAAGTCGAAATCGAATACTCCGGGCTTGTGGATAACGTCTTTTTCACTGGTTTGAAGGTGTTCAACATTAAACCTACGAGATACTTTTTGGATATATTTATATATACCACGTGCATCCTTAAAGAAAGAGGCTATTAAGAAGAGATGTCGATAAATTGATAGAACGATTTACACTTTGTGATAGAATCATGGAAAATCTCAAAAAATGACTTCTTACGAAGTACAGCGGTTTTTCTAAGAAACGACTGATCGGTTATTTTGACCGCTTCGGTAGCTTTAGTGTTAATGCGCTGCAGAAGAAATGCTGGCCTCTCTCTCTCTCTCTCTCTCTCTCTCTCTCTCTCTCTCGTTCTATGCAATCACCTGCCTTTACCTACCCCTCGTCACTCGTTGCATAGACCCATTTTATAGATCGATGTCAGGCGAAGGAAGGAATAACATGGGGAAAGAAACAAAGAAGTGTAACGAGCGTATATCTGGATAGGGGAACGCATACACGTTCAAGTTCATGGAATATGTTTTAACTATACAGAGTGCTCTCTGTACAGTAGCGTGAACATAGAACCTTGCGCGTACAAGATTTTTTATACATCTTTGAACGTCTTTCTTTTTTATAATAATCATCGATGAAAAGAGCGACAGGTACATCGTCCTTTTGTTAACCAGAAGGAAGAAAGCTACAACGGGATTATTTGAATCGCGCTATGACCACGCGACGATGGATTTTTATTTCGAAAAGCGTGTTCCCCCGGAAAACATCGATGAATTTTCCTCTCGACAACTCGATTTGGCTTTAATGCAGGTTGTAGGGACGGTAGATCGCGGCGATTCACTTTTAAATTTAGTTCTCCGTCAGCATAACATCCGATCGAATGTCGGATGAAATAACGTCCACCGATGAGATCTCAAATATTAGCACGATCGTATCTCTTGTTTTGCTAAACTTTCTCCCTCCTGCACCCGGCCACCCAAGCGACCGTGGCCTCCCAGTGGTGCGATAAATGCATTTCTGCGAAATTCGAGCTCTGGAACCCTCGCGCGCGGCAGCTCTGAAAGTGTGCAATATCGTCGCACAGTAGCTTTAATAATACAATTATCGGGAAATTTTCTAAACTCGGTGGTTTTATTATTGCAGACCGCGTGCCTCTCTAATATACTCCACGTTCATTAGCCAGGCGTAGTTCTTCTAAAATGTAATTAGACGTACCATCGGGCGTAAAACTGATAAAGCAATCGTTGTAACGCATCGCTTACATTCGTCCAGTTACTCATTTATACGCGCCTATTTTTTCTACACCGAGATGCTTGTTTCAAGGAATAAGTGAGGAATGTAGTATTTAATTGTCAGACATTCGGCGTGTTTATTAATTGCTGTTTGATAATTTGATACATCTGTCCGAGCTAATTTCCTACCCCCGAGGTTATTAGCCGAGGACCAAGCGTCCGAGGCAAATTCCGATACCGCGATTCTCGCCGTCACGTAGGAAAGTTTCGCTGTAACGTAACCTGCAATTATCCCAGGCCATTTACCATGCCGGCTCACTTTTTTCTCCCGCGATCCTGGCAGCTTTCAGCGTCGGTAGGCCCACCCCTCTAACGTATCGAGGACTCGAATTATTCTCCTACGAGCGAGCCGCTCTTCCACAACCGTCCTTCGGCGCTTCCAGCAATTATGCAGAATACACGACCGGTTTTCAGGTGGCCAGGGCCGCTCGTCTTGACCTCCCCTATTCCACGAGAAAAATGCGCCTCGATTCCTATTCCTCGGCTCTAGTTCGAAATGGCACAACCGGAAGTCGTCCCGTGTCGGAACATGCCTATTCCATCTACGGATATTTCCTTTACGGCTACCCGCTTCTCCGGCATGGGAACCCATCGGGGCCTCATACTACACGGACGAAAGAAGGCGCATAAATTGACAAAAAGAGAATGGAGGAATTACCATAGGGCAATAAACGCTTCTCGCGCGGCGCGCCTCCTCGACGCGCCACCAGTATTTTCCACATTTCTTCCGGCGGTAATGCGCCGATTATCGGGAAACAAAGATTGCGGGAGGGGAGGGGAAGGATATACATCGTCGTCGAGATAACGAGATAATGAAATAATACTACCGATACGACGCCGGTTTTGATTGCCAAGCAGCCGCAATTTCGTTCATTGCCGGCGCTCGTCCGGCGCGGTGACGGACCTGGTTTTTCTTGCTTTTCACGGGGTGGTCTCTCGAATTACTCTTCATTACCGATATCGTGGATTGTACTTCTGCGTGACACGGGTAATTTGTATCGCGCTACCAACACTAGCCCCGGCTGCACGCACGAACCTGGGGACCGAGTACCTTGCGGGAGTGTCTGCGGGGCCGTTAGAAATTATCTCGGCGTCATCTACGACACGGAGTCTATTAAATGTAAAGACCGTTGCATCCACTCTTTTTACAAATGACCCGGCATTAGCCCATTACGGTCTACGGCGGGAGAAAAAGCGATTCGTGTACGTACAACGAGGATAAATGGGCATATCCCCGATAAGGCTTATCGATTTATCAATTGCATTCGGGTTTATGGAGACAGCTGTTGCTTTGAAAGAATAATTCGTGCGTAAGCGTGTACCGTTTTCTGGGCGCTGTCGAACGTAAATCGTCGCCGAGGGGCCGCGCGATTTCGGAAACGCTCCGACCTTCGGCATTTTTCGACGATGGGTCGCCTCCAGGGCCCGATGCCGGCCGGGGAGATTAATTTGACGTGCCAAGGGAGTCGCGAGATGTACAAGCAACACGAAGCTCGAGGATTCTCACGGTACCGGGGAAGGAAAAAATTTATTACGCGCTTTGACGAGGTACTCGGTTTCGTCCGCTCGTTCCTTGTCAGGCAGAAGACTCGCTGTAGTAATTAATAAGGGGATAATCGCCGATCCATTAACCCTCGGATAGTGGCCCTCCACTTTTACATGTCCCCCTCCACCTTCTTCCTTCGCGCGCCCCGCCTACCTTCGTACAGTCCTCTAGACTCATTTCCGCCCACGTGTACCTCGTGGCATTTGTCGAGAACGAGCATCGATCCCGAATCGAACCGTCTCGCGTATCTCTATATCTTCACTTCCATCCTGTTGCTCCTTTATAGCGGGGAGTTTTTTTTACTGGCCCTTGAGCCCTCGACCCGTGAATTAGTCTGACCCCCTTTGGTCCGTGCACTAATTATCTCAAACGCGGCTGGCTCGTGGATAAAGGAAGCATGGCCGAGGAAAAGTTGCGTGAAGTTCGAGGAGATAGCCAGCCACTTTTCGAGGTGGTTTGAAGTAACCATTCCTCAGACAATAGCGAGAAAGGGGCGATCGTTTGCGCGCGATGCAAAGACCCGACTAGCCGGATCGCGTATGTATTATCATGGAAATGCTTTAAGGGTTAAAGACCTCTTTTTCCTGCTTCTGTAAGGTAGTAAATATAGTCACGCATAGGAGACTACGCTCAGAGAGGTGCACTATCCGTTGGAAACGCTCCTAGACTTCCCGACGACGCGAAGGCGGATATCGAGGGGAAGTCTCACTCGAGGAGCGCGATAATTTTGAATAGCCGAGTGCAGCCGATTTTCTCGATCGACAAAGCGAGCCTGACGTCGGCCGGTCAATTTTTCGAATACGTCACGTAACACGCGTTGCCACGGTTGTACGGAGGGTGGGGGACCCTTCTGTCCCATTTCAGACCTTCGAAAGCTAATTTCCCTGACAGAGACGTTTCCATTTGGCGGCCCTCCCGCCGCTCCTCCTTTTTCTTCTTCATCTTTCCGGGCCCTGGTGCGGGGAAAAAGAGAACTAAATCAATGTAGGACATTTATATTGGCTGGAAATCGCTGACTCTCGCCACCGTGGACACCCACCAGGACATATTAAGATTTCTGATCCGCCGTGTCGGCCGGCGGACATTTTTATTATTGCGTGTCCTTTCCCCCTTTCGCGGGGGCGAAATAAAACGTGAATTATTGTCCACGTGGCGTATCTGCGGGGTGGTCGCGTGCCTGACTTAAAGTGTCCGTTATCCTTCCTTCTTCCTCCTTTTTTTTTCCCTTTTCCTTCAGCCCGCCGCTGGCGGACGGTTCAATGAATCCTCTTCCCTGCATCGCCCGGAATCCGAGAATCGCGCTTTGATTGCGCTTAACGAAGAGCTACGTTTTGATGTATCGCGACAAATCTCGTGATTTATCGGCGCAAACTAACTTCCCCTCCTATGGCTCCACCTTTCGTTATCACCGCCACATTTTCGACGTCGCGAAACACGGAGGAAACGAAACACGTCGCGAAAGGACGGGCATCAATTCGCGGATTATTGTGACGGGCCAGTCGGCTGGCACGCACGCGCTAAACGCTGAAATAGGACGATTATTAATATACGTTTCTTAATTTCGCGATGTCTCCCCCCCTTTTTTTTTTTTACCAAGCACGGACACCGTCTGCCGTGGCTAAGAATTATTTACGTTCCTCCAATCGAGCATGGCCATCACGAAGGACAACTCATCGTAGGCGAACGCGAGATAGAGCTGACGCAAAACGCAGCGGTACTTTCTCACTTTATCGCTACGAATAAAGGATCAGTATTTAGATACACGATACATTACTGTATCGCGTATGGGAAGACAATTATTCAGGTTTTCGATGGAAACCAAGATTCGCCTTTTATCTCTTCCTATTTAATCCCAGCGTCAACTACCAGGGACTCTTATGCACAGATAAGAGAGAAGCGAGTGGAAAGTATCGTTTCTCTACTCACGTCTCGATGTCTCTCCTTCTCGAAGGAGCATTTTTGCGCGAGACGCGCCTCGTTACCAGTGCGCGCCTCTAGGTCCATCACTTCCGGTCGGGCCTCCGACTTTTGCGATTTATCCAATCGGCGTTGCTTGGCCGCGGTCTCGTTTATCTCATCGACTTCCTGGTGCGCAGGGGCAAAGGGTGGCGACAGGATGGACGAAGCTGTGGTGGGCGCACTGTCCAGGGGGAAGGGGGGAGGGGGGGGGCATTGGATGAGAAAACTCGAAGCACGGGGGCGGGTGGCATCGATGTATCGCGGCCGCGTGTGTCAAAGCAATTCATTTAAATTAATAGGTCCAGAGGCCGGGTCGTTATCGCGCGATTAGCGCCGCTCTTTTTCCCCTCCCCTCCTCTCCCCCCCGCCCCTCTCCGCTCTTTTTCTCCGAAGAAACGCTCGTATTTGTACGGCCGTTATCGACTGTCGACACGATAAACTCGATACTTTTATCGCCTCACAATTATTCCCCGTCTCCCTCGCTCCAGATACGGGTGCGCTGAACGCTCTGGAACATCGTTCGACGCGCTTTCTGTCACCGTTAAATATCACGTTTGCATCGACGATTTGTAATGAGAATCCGCCTTAATACGTGCGAGGCGATTAGGCTGCTGACTCTGGATTTTCCCGCGCCTTAAGTGGACTACAGCTATGAATATTAAGACGCGTATCTTAAACTGATAATATTAAAAGTTTCCCTTTTTTTTTTAAAGAAATGCTATAGTAATCCGTAATAAAGGTAGTATGAAAATCTCAGCCGCAGCGTGAATGCGTTGTAATACTGATTGGTTTGGAATCATTCATAAACCCAGCAGTCACTTTCCACGCGTATTTAGGTGTACTTATATATATGTTTAAAGCAAAAGAGGGCAAAGGAAAAGTGTCAATAGATTAATACATTGATCCATAAGAGCGTTACCCATGAACTACGAGTTAATCGTTCCTATTGGGCGGTGCTGAACAGTCAACAAAGTAATCGGATTTTCTTTCCTGCATTACATTTAATCGAGGAAATACACTGGTAGGGTTAAATCCCGGGCAAGCGGGGAGTAGCAGCGACAGTTAAAAGCGGGGAGAACGAAGCGGGGCAGAGATTCAGCAGGAACTCGAGCTCCTACGCGGAGGCAGCCTGCGGACAATGCAAATGACGAAAGGCACCCGTCGCAAGAATACGAATTAGAATACGCAATAATGCGGACAAACTTATCGTTCTCCGGAGTGGCCGCGGTATCGTGGATATCAAAAAGGCCCATCCGCATCTTGCTTTCTCGTAGTCGCAGGAGCCGCCCCGTCATTGGTCGTCCGACTGCCCCACCACTTCCTCCCCCAATCCTCGAGGTTGACGCGCAGCGGGTGGACTCGCAGTCGCGCCTCGTCCCTCGCGTGATCGGCGTCGTGCTGTCGTGAATTTCTTTCCTTCGAGCTCCGAGCAGGCACGCTTTCACGTCCAATCGTCCAACACCGTGCGATCCATCGAACCGGCGATCTTCTCCGCTCTCCACTGTAACCCCTTCGAGACACCTTTCACGAGCGATCGCCACGGGGTTACAGCACTCTAGCGCGGTGTACGGAACGTGGACGAGCGAGCAGGAGGGGTTGTTGGAGGAAGCTTTGCAGCCTCGCACCGACCACGAAGGGTGGTCGAACGAAGTTACGAAGTTTCCGCGGCGGAGAAGTTGTACGATTCTTTCATGGTCCCCGTGAAGCGTTAAATTCGGGGTTCGCGCCCATAGTCCTCGCGTTAGCCGAAAGTTCAGGCCCCTCCTCGCCGCGTCCCCCTTTGTGCGCCCTCGAGCGCCATAGTTGCCGGTGCCGCGGCACTTTTCGACGGAGCACGGCGGAGGGAGCGAAAGTTTTCGACGTAGCGGGAAGCGAGAGGAGTCCACGCCGCTAGGATAAGGGAAGAGCACCGTGGAATATTTTAACATACATCAGGACGAAATTGGGACGAGGGTATGGTGCCGCGGCAATCTCCACCCCCCTCGTCGCCAAGCAGCGCCTTCTCTGGCTCCTTCTCTTGACTCCTCCTCCTCCTCCTCCTCCTCGCCTCGTCGTCGATCGCAGGATCCGCGTGCTGCTGCGACTATGTTGTTCCAAGGCGCGGTGTGACTTGTGCGCGACGAATCTAGATCGAGTGCCACTGGGACGATCTCGCTTACGAACCGGAGATGTTCGTGTGTCCCACAGACTACGGTAGCTACAGAATGGTAAGGTACTCCGAAACCGAGCTTCAACTCGGTTGATCGATTTGAGTGCTGGAGGGATGATTGTGGGAGTACGCTGGGCAAGTGCTGAGAAGCGCGTACTGCTTTTCCTTGGGAGTCTTTGTTTAACTTCGTCACACGCGCGGTTCGAGGATGTGTTCGATGAGGGAGGATGTAAATTGTAACTCGTGCAGCTCCTCGTAAAGAGGATAGGGTGCATTGCCTGGTGGTCTGATCGGTGATCACTTTCGTGTCTCTTAATTGGGTAACGTATGATAATATCCTGGAGGTTTGTAAGTAATTTAACCTGCTGGTCGGTTGATTGAAGCACAACAGTATCAGTGTAAATACAGCCCATTCTGCTGAGTATTATGATTTTGGGGTGTATAATTGGGTTTTGATCGAGTGTCCGAGGTTTTTGCGGTATCGGCAAAATCTCAGCCGACCGATCGAAGGATGGCGATCGAGTGGTGCGCTGTGGAGTCGTCGTGATTTGAAACTGTCTTGAAACGTTAGATTTCTAATATTTATGTTCGAATCAGAATAGTGTTGATGTTCATCCAGCGCTTTTATAAAGATTAATCCGGTGTGTGTTTCAAATCGTCTTGGTTTTAAAGGTGCTAGAAAATGTTGTCGCAGTGTCTATCATATCTCATCCAGCAACCGTAGGTTCCTTCATAAGCTTAAGTGCAGTAAAAGCTCAGTGACTTTGGATCGAAGTAACGGGTCGTGGAAATTAATGTTACGTATAAAAGACTTTTTATCGTACCACCCGCCTCTTCATACGGTATTTACAAACCCGTAATATAAATCCGGTAAAAAGTTTGCGTACTAGAGAATTATAAAACGAACTACATTCTGAGCCTCTTTGTTCCCAAAAGCATCTAATCAAAACGATGCAGGCTTACGTTGCCTTCGATAAGAACCCGTTTTTACTACGTCGATATCGCCATTGTTTCTCGTGCCAAAGGTCCGTGTTTCGAAAGGAATAAGTCGGCTAATTCTATGAAATTAGCATGCTCGTATATACCATAAGCCCCCGGATTACGCGCTGAAAAAGACGAGTGAAATGCTACGCTCCGAGAGATCCCTCAAATGTATCGTTCTATCGCGAATGGCGGTGCACTGTCATCGTTATTATTCGAACGAATTGACGATACCAAATCTCCTGCCTTCCGTCGCCCATTATCATTGTTATTCATCCAGATTGCAGGTTAACCGAGTGCCGAGTCGTTCTTTTTTTTTTTCGCTCTTTTTTTTTACTCCGCGCCTCAAGCGCGGCACACATCGATTCCTATGCGATCAATGAGTAATCGATGCGCGCTCGGAGTAATCCATCTTCCGAAGATAACGCGATACACTTTTACACCAATCTAACCGATCGTTTTGGACGAGTGCGTTATCGACGTGCGCGCTATTATTTATATCCACGGTGAGCAACGCCGCTCGGTGTCGTGACACGATGTTGGAAAAATTCTTTGGTTTTGCGCAGCGAGCGCCGATATTAATTAGCGGATCCCCGAGAAGAGGTCCGTCGGAGCTTTTTACCGACGTCACTGTTGCGCAACGGCCATCGCGTGTTCTTTAACGAATCCGCTCGAATCGCCGATTTCGAAGCCTTTTACGCTCTCGCGTATATCTCGCGCCTCTTATCGGCCGATTTTGGGGGACGATTCTTGCCCTTGCAGGAAACTTTATCGCGGAAATTGGCAAAGAAGCAATTTGGGGCCGACTTTTACCGTGAAATTTAACGGTCGACGAAGAAAGCGATATAGCCACGGCTACGCAATACTCGATAGCCGCCAGAGACTGATTCATCTTGCGTCGGATCAATCAAACCGATTGTCGCGAAAGAAAGTGTCTTGTATCTTTGGTTTTTCCACGTTTTCCCAAGAGAGCTTCGAACTCCTCGTCCAGCAATTTTGTCTCTCGCGGCAATTTAATTTAGAGCTCGGAGGTTGTTGTTCGAGGCGGTTTGCAAACGACGTGAGGCGTATATTATCGTATGGAAAATTCCAGAGGTGATAGCCGGGTACGAACCCTAGATCTCTGTAATACGTCGGATTCGATGCTTCGTCTTGGTTCACTCCTGAAACAACTATCGTTGATCAAACAAATACTGATATATCGAAATTGACGGAGGCGGGCTCGGCTTCTCCTAGGGACCCAATTAACGCAAAATACGCTCGCGCTCGAGAGCGTCGCGGTTATAACCCGGGTTTTATCTCGCGTCGAAAGTCGAGTTTACGCAAGTTTACAACTTTCTTGGTAATTAATTGCCGTGATCTTTTGTTACAGTATGGCTCGGATGAATTCGGCCAGGACTCGCCGAGATACACGTCGCCGAAGGCTGCGGCCCTCTACGCAGATCCCTACTACATTGGTAAGTCCCGATAAATCTCTAAAACCAAAATTGACTGTGCGATCCTTGAGTACACAATTACCTCATATGTCGCAATAATCGTAATCAACCAATTATCTCCATCGCCTTTCGTCCAAACACATAACACAGATTTATAGAGTTAGTGTTTTTAACGAGCATTAATTCTTGGTCTTCGGAGCGGTATTGACACAGTTATTTAATTCTCCATCTGCTGTTATGGAGCTGGAAATTCGGCCGACTGCATCGACTATTTTTGCGCGGAATAATAATAATTGTTTGCTCACTGGTGTGCCCGGTTATTAAAAACGATTACTAAATTATAACCTCAAATTAAACGAATATTCGAATGTTAAAATTAGATTTCTTAACGTAACGCGCAAAATATATTACACGATATGTTGTATACAAAATACAAATAATACATCTCCTTTAATTACCTTTAACGAGGCAGAGGGTTTTTCTTTTTTCTCCAACGTGGAAGGATTTTCAAGCGACACCGCGAACCGAGTAATACGGAAGAGCATCGATAGATACTTATAGCGGAATAAATATGTCCTTGTCGAGAAGCTGCGAATGTACACGGTAATCGATGGGCTAATTTATCGGATGTCTATTGGGGTCGGTAGTAATGAACGGCGTGAAGTACGAGTTAACTCGGCTTCTCCAGTCGACGTGTCGAGAGAAGCGTGGAGGTGCCCCGCGGAATCCCTCGATGGTTATCTCGAAATCAGCGGCGATCGTAGATACGCGAGCGCGTCGAGGTGCCGCGTATGCGTGCGTGCCTGTTGGAAATCGCATAACGATTCGAATGGACGATAAAAGGGATTTTACGATCGCAGTAATATTCAACTGTTTAACACCCGCTCGTAAAATCCGGCGCTCTGCATGTCGCGCGTAAAAACAATAACAATCTCGTTATTTGTTCAAGCGGCAGGGCGTCGAGCTTCTACGGTGAAATTCGCGGATAGGTGCGCGACGGACCTGTACTCTCTGGGGGGAGAAAAGTTCCCCGGATAACCTCTTCAGCGGCACTGCGTGCCCACGACCAGCGACTTTTTGCGCTTCGCGTATCGACCGGCCGATAATAGCTTCTTACCGTAGTTCATTGCTATGTATCGCGGACTTAATCGCGGTACACGCGACGAAATTTATTTGGCGGAGCTGCGAAGCCGCCTTCCAGGACATTCGGCGCCTTTTTCCGAAACAATTACGTGACTAGGCCGATATTTTTATGGAGATGTAATTGTGGTTTATGGTTTTTACGAAGAGCATTAGGTGCAATTACCGTGTTTGCTCGTTCGACGCGGGTGCGGTTTCTGAAAATCCGTCGTGTCTTTATGGAAGGCCATGGAAACCGGAAGTTTCTTCGTTTGCTTAGATAATCTTCGGTAGCGACCGTCAAGGTCGCACTGTCTAGGATCTAATTATTCATCCTTCCTCTCTCGATACCGACAGAACGTTAAATCTAATTTCCTACGATGACGCAAAAGCGTAGAAGTATAAAGTTACCCATATATACAATGCTCGCAAGTACGTGCTGCATTGTTATTCAAAAAGGAATCACATAATAAAATTTGTTTTGTCGGCGCGTGTTGCATGATGCGTCTTCATCTACGAATGCATAACCGGTATGCGACTATTGTTTCCTACGTGTTTCTTTTCGAAATCGAACGTTACGCCACTCTGATCTCACGCAGAAAAGATTCAGCGACAATAATTTGAATTCAAGCGCGGCTCTTCTCGGTAGAAGTTTACATACTTACTTATTCGCTGCATTTTCGCGACCTTGCGAAAGCAGCAATGGCGTGAATTTCCCGGAAAAATGGGCGATAAAGATAGACCTTCTAGACGAAACTCGGACATTAGGATCTTTCGTTCCCATCGCCGAGGAGCGCAAAATACGGATATACTCAGGATCGACGATGAAGTCGTCCAATTTCGTTACGTATTTCGCGGGTTGGTCCTAAATACGCGATTCTCCCATGACACCCGGTAGGCGACCAGAATAGCTTATAAATGGTGGCCGCGACGGAGGGAGGGGGGGGGGCGAAAAAGTTTTATCAGACATCGAATACCAGCAGTTCCTAGGAACGCCCGAGTAGTTTGGCTTAGTTTTAGTTCCCTCGTCGGGGAAAGCCCGGCACGGAATTATATCAAGCAAAAGTATCAAGAAATACGTTCCCGAAGCTTATTGCTGTTGTTTTCAACTTAAATAATGGGCCGTGCCGCGCCGACTATTGGCCCCTATACCG
The DNA here is from genome assembly GCA_038496175.1 of Ampulex compressa. Lineage (NCBI taxonomy): Eukaryota > Metazoa > Arthropoda > Insecta > Hymenoptera > Ampulicidae > Ampulex > Ampulex compressa. The sequence goes on along the minus strand of JBCFXI010001329.1, from coordinate 14,999 downwards.
GGTGTGCTCCCTCTGGATGCGACCAGCAAGAATGGCCGGTACAGGAAAAATCGCGAGCTGGCAAATCTCCAGCGAAGTTCGCGCCTACGGATATTTAATTACACGCGAAACAGGGCACGTAAGGTATCGCGGTGGAACTTTGGCCGCTGCGAGATTTACGTTTCGGGCGGTCGTGGTAAACACAGAGTTCTTGGACGTCGAGTGGCGGCGTCCTAGCTCCATGGGATGAGAACCACGTAAAATCTGGGTGAACTCCGGGGTAGCCCTGGCTTTTGACTCGATTTAGTCGGCCATTATTCGAGCACGTGCGCGACATTCTCTGGTCACTGAACGCCACGTGCCGCTATTTGTTGTTCTGCCCTCGAATGGCTTTAAAAGCGTGTAGTCGTGGATAATGTATATTTCGCGTTCGTTAGCGCAGGATATTTGGGTGCGGAATGCTGGAATTTGGGGCCGGGGAGGGGGGCGGGTTTGATCCTCTTTGCCTATTGATTTGTTTCCAAGAACTCGAGAGAAGTAAATATCCCGCTCAGGGGATGAGCGGTGGAACATTCTGCGGCTTGATATCTTCCAATGGAGATAGCATTACTGGGAGTATTTATCGAAAATGCATGTATAGGGTAATATGATTATGCTCGCAGTTGTAGATCGGAAGCTGGCATTATTACTCAGAGCATTTCAGTGGAAATTCCATTCATGGTCTTTGCGTATATCTTCCTGACGCGAATATCGCCGATTCGGAGCATCGGTGTAACGAGATGAAGTATATTCTCATTGCGAAACTAATACAAATTCTACTCACACTGCAGAGCCGATATTGCGCAACTTAGCTAATAGGGGTTGGGATAAATGAGAGGGAAGAACTTCTAGAATTTCTTCTCCTAGCAACTTCTATATAAATCCAGTCTGGAACAACGACTTAGGAAGCTCTGACAAATAAAACGGGTCTCCCATCAAATAGAAATCATCGATGGCTGTTATTACAATTCAGAAGAGATTCCATGGAGAAAATTTCCAAGCATACCGAGTATCATTAATAGGCCGAATATATTCACTAGTTGCTTTCTATACTCTACTTACTCGCGAGAGAAAATTCGAAGACTTTAGATCACGGTTGACAACCATAACCAAGAATGTCATTACTGACGAAGAAGACGTTGCTTAATCAACCGTACACGCCACCTCGCATTAAAAAGGGCATTAAAAGTTCATGGCAATCAATATGATATTGACATTTGAGTACGTGTCTTTAAAGTCACATCAGCCTATAAAACGTTAACCCATTATACACCAAAGTCAAGTACAAACCTGAAAAATGCATTAATCGATTAATTCCCTATAATAAGCTAATGAGAGAAAAAATATTCGTATCCAGTTTGTAACTTCTATAGCAGTCAGCACAACATTTAGGTACAACAGCTAAAACTGAAAATTTCATTGCTTGGGTAAAAATAAGTAAAATAAAAGCGTCTCAAAAAAGGGACAATGGTAAATAATGAGTTGAAACGCCTATAGTACAACAGTAATCTAGCAATCGGAGGAAAACAACGTGGACAGGATTTCTGACGAGGCTGACCGTTTCTGTTGCAGATGGGAACACCGCAGGAACGGGTCCTGGAGACCCCTGGACCGGTGGCGGTGGTGGTGTTCAGCCCCCGTACAGCGGATACGCACCCCCTCACCTGGCCCAACCGGCTTACCCCATGCACCTACCCCACGACCCCATGGTAAGTGATTTCTTCTCCCGCCTTTACCTATCTCGGCCGTTTGTATCTCGGGTTCGCCCTTCGGTGGCTCGAAGCGGCGATCAATCACGAGTGACTTCCCTCTTTCCATCGAGCACTCCGGGAATGCCCCGGGAACTTCGTAATAGACACGAGGATCCTTCTTTCCAAATTCTGTCCCCGAATGTCGGACCCGCCGAGGAAGTCGCCAGATTAAAACCTTCCCGTACCTAATCTTAGCCCCCGCGAAGATCGATGAGCCCGTCTCGCTTCTCGTAAACTCGCCGGAACACCGAGCTATCTCGAGTTTAGGAACCGTAAAATCCTCCTGGCGCTGCGCGAATACGAGGCGTCTCGAGGAGCTCCATCGGATCGGGAGTCTTTTGAGCGAGAAGGGCTGGATCCTTCCGAACCTTTCGAGATTCCGCCGTTGATGGCAGATTTTAACACATTGTTGACCGGTCACGAGTTGACTGCTGTCGTTATGCCCTAACCTTGTTGATTGGAAAGAAGTAGACTCATGCATCAGCATCGTTGAATCAGTGCGTTCTTGAAGAGCACAGAGTGAAATCGTTGTTTAGCACAGCGCAAGCTTCTTTAGCTAATATCTATTGAAATATTCCCGGTGTTTTAACTCCCACATTCAATTAGGAGATAAGTGAAATAAGATAAATTCCGAGTAAAATTCCTGGTTGACAATGTGTTAAGATAGGCAAGCGTGGCGAGAGACAGCGTAATGCAATGAGACGGGCAGGGAGCAAAAGGGATAACTGTTGGTGGGCGAAATAGCGTGACTTTGAATGTGGTTTATTGAGCCTGCGGAAAGTTCATCGGGCGGTTATCCGTAGCCTGACTAAAGTGTATCGAAACTTGTGTTATTACAAGAACAAGCGGTAATTCTTGGTCTAACGGAGCAATATTCACACACTTATTTTAATTCTCCATTTGGTCTTGCGGAGGTAGAATTTCAGGCGATCACGTCGAAACTTTTCGTGGAATATTAATTTTTGGCCGTTTGCCATTTAGAGATTATTTAATTATTGGGCCGCACGCCAGTGGCTAAGAATTATTATTCCATAAAAAGTGTCGATGCGATCCACTGAAATTCTAGCCCTTTAAGATCAGATAGAGAATTAAGATAAGATTGTGATTATTGCTCTGTTAGAGCAAGAATTACTGCTTTTTCTTAAACTTACCGATAGTTGGCAAATATTAATGATGAAGGAACACCATAAATTTCTCTGATAAACTCGAGCTTACGTTTAGCGCTACAGCCAGCAGTCAGTTTATATACATATTTCTGTACACCGCGTATATTTTTAAAGAAGAAGGGTATTAAGAAGAGATGTCAATAAATCGATAGAATAATTCACATTCTGTGGTAGAATCATGGAAAGTCTTTAAAAAATGGCCTCTTTCGAAGTATATCAATTTTTCTAAGATACGACTGACCGATCATTTTGACCGCTTCGGTAGTTTTAATGTCAGTATGGGAGGAGCTAAGTAATTTGTATGACATCTTGACTCCTAACTGTTCACTTGCTCGGTTGTATGATCAACCTAAAGAGAAGTTTTGTCGAGCAACAAAAATAATTTGTTCAATTTCCTCTTATGGTTTAGCAGACTGCGCAAAAAATTTTGTTTTGATCAATATCGGAGATGAAGCATGCAAATTTGATACATAACAAAGATACAGACGTAATGCATTGGAAAGTATACAGCAATAACCGCTAAGCATATAGCGCTATTAAAAGTAGAGTAACCGAATTAAGAAGCCTATGAGGAAGCAGGATGTATTTTCAAAGTACTGCCGCATCCTTTCCTCGAGCGTGATTCGTAGAAAGATCAGGTAGTTCCTCGTCACGATCGATCTCGACTTTCCCCGAAGCGAAACTCCTCCGTATCGTCAATTTGTCCGTCGAACCCTGTCGTGAAATAGGATCATCTGGGCCATCATTAATTCTTCGCTGTTCAAGACACCGCTCGCAACATATTCAATTTACCCTTCAAAATATATGATAGAGTGTTGTAGGCATTCGATAAACGCGCATTTTCCATAGACAGATATCCGAGAGCAGTTCATTCGGTTTCCACGCAAGATACCTTTCACGGTATAGTTGGCAAAGACTAAATCGTCGCGCGACACTCGACGTAGGATCGCAGTCTTCAATGTTGACCGAGTATTCTCGCGCGAAGACTTTAACCCTTTCCATCAAACGCGATCCTCTGGACCAGCCGGCGAACTCTCTCGAGCGTCTTATTTCGGACCACCCGGTTGACACTCGCGAGCCGTGGGACATATTCTCTCTTCAGCACCTCGAGGTAGTTGAGAGACACTGTTGACAGTGCTCCATGTGCCCGGAGTAACGTCAAATGACTCACTGGCGTTCTATATATAGAACGGCCCTCCCGCTACTTCGTGTTTCTAGTCAAGTGCAGCCTTCGTTTGATTTACGCCGTTCATGGTTACCACGAAATCCTCCTCTTCGCGGCACCGGGAGCTCCCTCCGCGCGTTCTCTTTCTCTTTGAACCGAGTCGTTCCGGTACCGACATTTTTAAAAAGAGCGCCCGCTTTTCTTCTTCGAGAATCTTCCTACGGCACGTTTCGCGCCGATTTCCTCTTCCTCGGAGGACTGCCCGTCGTGGATCCACGATCTTTCCTCCCGTCTTTGGTGCCCAGGGCGGGCCGCTCCCCATTGTTTCCAATATCTGATCCCCGAGGACTCGTGATTATTCGGTACTTAGTGGTTCTCCAAAGTCGATGCTATGTAAAGTGCAAGGAGGGTTAACGTTCTGCAAAATGCGCCTGTAATAAAGCATAAGAGCAAACCGAGACCTCTTTCGGACCAAAGGTTAAATATTTACGATCCTCCGGTTTGACGACCCTGCTTCCAAGAAGCTATCCTTGCGCGCCAACCAAGACCCGCCGCGTGGCCCGGGCTTTTTGTTTATAATATTCCGCGAGGTAGAAACCGCCATGTCGGCTTTCCATCCCGAGCCTTGTCTCGTTGCTGATCTCTCACTAAAATCGCCGATTAACACCTTAGCCGCTGTCGCGGAATCGAGAAGCGCTCGAACTCCCTAATTTGTTGATAAATACACGCCGCTGTTCGTCCCGGGGCGATGCTTAAAATTAGACGTTTTACGAGCGGTTGCCACTAGGTGCAAGAGAGCGACGTGCAGCTAACCGTATCCAATATCAAAGCTGGCCAGAGTGCTCCATTATGAGCAGAATGTCGAAACGGAAAAAATTTCACGGGCCGCGCGTTGATCGTGTATACTGTACCATTGTAGTGTCTCGCGTAGAGTAACCTAAAAATCCTTCCGTATTCGCCACAAATCGAACTCGATGGTTTGCAAGATTTAGAAAGGGTGTATGTGCTGCTGAAGGCTTCGTCGTAGAGCCAAGTATGAGCAACGTTACAGTCACCAGGATTAATAACCAATAAATAGGATTCCTTACAAAGCGCCGTATACTTTACGAATTTCCTTTTCCTCTCAACCTTACCCATAAAGTATCCTAAAAAAATAAATTATTCCACCCTCGTTTCTTACGCATGCCAAACGAAAAGTATCAAAACAAACGGAGAGACTAATATTCAATGCGTATAATTAAAAAATATCAAACCACAGCACACGAAGCGCCTATTCAGACGTTTAGGCGCGAGCTCGAATTCGCATATTCCCGAGCAGCTTCCAGGCAATTTCGGTTACAGAGCAGGGAGGAGGCTGCTCGGATCCACCGTGCGAATCCCAGTGAGAGAGCTGTCCCGAGGAGAGGTATGATCGACCTGGTTGATTGTTCCAGGCGTATTCGGCGATGTCGCCGAACGGAGAACCCGCTGCGCCGATCCTGGGCTCCGCGGTGACCAGCGCGGCGTCGTTGCCGCCGATGTCGACATTCCGGGGTAGCGCCGCGGTTGCGGCGAACAGTGGCACCGGTGCACCGTCCCCGGCGTCCTTGCAATATAGCCATAGTCCCGGTGCACCGACTGCCGCACCCACGGCGCCCAATGCAGCGCCCACGACGAACCAGCAACCCACTACGGGGGACACCCTTGGCAAGACTCTTGCATCCGTAGTAAGCACCCGAGTAGGTCTTTACTCTGATAATAATACCTAAATTCCACGCAGGAATTTGAAGGCACGTTTTATCCTCGATGGTAACGGCCAGAAGGTGTTAACGGGGGATGGAGAGATTGATGAGATACGTAGGGCGCGTGAGAGAGAGAGAGGGAAAAAGAGCGATGGATGTACGATTAGGAATGCTATTAGGGAAGGTATAAGCGGCCTTCGAGAAAGCTAGGTTGAGCCGATGAAGTATCGCGATGAGAGGGATTGGATTTAAAAGGAAAAGACGCCTCGGGAATATGGTCGGTTTTAAAGTTTTTCTCTTACGGGACAAGAGAGTGTCGTGTAGCGGGCGCCGCTCGTCGGAGCTCATCGAAGGCGGTAGCTGCTAACCTCGAGGACCTTAGCGCTCGATGCCAAAGATTAAAGAGACAAGCTATTCTGGCTAGAGTCGTACAGTCAGTCGGGACTGGTTATTCCAGGAGGAATAGCCGACCCCGGACACACCGGACATCGACTCTGGATTTTGCCACGTGACACACTCGTACCGTAAACACCGATAGTCTCGAATTAAGCACCGCGTCTTAGAATAAACGAGGAACTCAAACTAGTGGAAGTCGATTGTAAGACGAAGTACTTGAAGAGACCGTAAACCGCCATTGAAAGCAACGATGCTTCTCGCGATGACAAATTTCCGGGCGTTCGTTCTGTAAAAGTACCGTTCTGTGTAGGATTGCGTAAGAGCCCTCTCATCGGTCCGAGGCCACTTTTTCTGCTTCTCTTACCAGGCCTTCGATTTAATCGCGCCCGATCTCCTCTCTGCTCACAGATCTACCCCACGGACCAATCAGTATCGAGTTACAGTAGTAACCCATCCACGCCGGTCAGTTCGCCGCCACCCCTAACCGGCTCGGCGCCTGGTTGGGCACCGGGCGCTGCGCCCGTGTCCCCGCACTTCACGGCGGATCCCAACCGTGGAACCATCCACATGGTATGCATCGATGCTCTGCTATTCGAAAAGTCGCGCGGTTCTCCGGGAAAACCTTCGACCCGGCCTTTCGTCCAGCGTACACTCTCCAAGGGCCGCTGGACGAGCGGGACTAGCGAGGACAGTGACTCCTCTCGATAACGGATCCTCTGCTGGGACGTTGGTCCCCTGGAATATCCGAAATATCCCTCGTCCATTGGCCTCCTTGCCAGCGCACGCGGGTACACGTACCTCGATTTTCGGAGTTTAAATTTAGAGTTCACCTGCCGCTGGCGAACGGGGATGGAGTAGATCGATTATAGAGTAACGCGCTCTTAGGTTTACTTTGGAAGCGAAGCGGGAAATAGTCCGGCTTGGATGCACCGTGTCGCGAGGAAATTGGGGATGTGCGCACCTTCGAAAGGCCGGTGACACCGTTGATACGCGTCGAAGGACGTTGACTTTGTTAAACTCGTTGGAAGAGTAACGAATTGGCTCTTCGGGCGACGGAGGCTGTTTGTTATTGTTGTACACTTGAGAAGTGGACGAAGGTCAGGTTTATGGAGAACCTCCGTTGCCCGTCCGCGCCTCTTTTTCGCGACGCCTTCTCGTGCGCGTGCCAGCCTTGCGGAGAACGTAACCGATATGGTTGAGAGCACGCGGGATTTTTGTTTCGAGCCACCGACCAGGGAAGGCTTTCGACGAGAATCGTAAAGATCAAAGAGAGTGGTAAAAGTGGCGGTACTTCTGCCCCTGGGGAACGCGATCTAATCCCTTGCGCTGGTATTTGAACGGTAGCCGCTCTGGTTAGAACGTGTATCTGCAATACGGTCTTTTGTACTTTGTTCTGATATTACATTCTCCTGGGGCTGATTTATAAATAACCGGGTTTTCAATCTCTCTTAAGCTCGGATTGAGCGAGAGGGAAGGAATTGATTGATTTTGGTCGATTTTGGCTAGTTGAACGTACATATCTTGCATCTTTTAGAATTGTTTCGGTTCGATTAACATTTCGAAGGAAGAATGATCCGTATATTTGTATCGTTGAAAGGGATGCTTTTTTTTAAATAGTATTTAATTTGAAAAATAGGTGATATTGAATAATCAGTTTTTATTCATACTAATTTATGATAAATATGGATGAGTAAAATTCAATCGTGTTTTACATAGAATTGTACAAAGATTATCTCGATGATATTTTTGACTGCTCAAAGATATTAGAAGCGTCTGTGAATCGCGGTTTCCACGCAAGGGATTAATGGAGGGAGACTCTTGCCCCTAGCACTTGTTCATAATTGCACAGAATCGCACAGATAGCATGGCCGCGTTGCACCAAGAATTCACCTTCTGTGTTGTCCTCATAGCCGATTATTTATTCGTCCTCCCCTGTCTAATTATTAAGTTGGTCATCTCACCGTCATTTTTACACGTTTTTGTTCACCGTTATCCCCTGTTTGTTGTGAACGTTGTGTTGACTTGGTTGTTTTTTTTTTGGTTTTGTTGTTGCGTTGGTGTTGTGTGTGAAGCCGGCGCCTGAACAGCAGAGGCTAGACGATGCCATCGGCTTCCTTCGCGACCATGCCGAGGTGAGGATTGCCGATTTTCAGTTTTTCCTCCCTTTCATTCGTTCGTTACTCACTCTTTCATTTCACCTACCCTCTAACCCCTCTTCTGCATGAATTACCAGGACACTGCGAATTAAGGATACGACCAATCCTGGAATAGCGCGGTTTCATTTTATACAGATACGATTTTGTGCGAAGCTTACTCTATGAACTTTATCCGTGAAGAATCATTTTCCACAGGTTTAATCGAAGGGGTTTGCACTTTGAGGGTGTGAGAAATTCGACGATAGCGCTGAATAAGTCAGAAATTGTTATCCATTTTTCGTGTCGTACCTCATTTATGCTTACGTTTAATCGTACATCGTCACATCACACTTTGTACGCGTGATTATTATCGAAAGAAACAGTGATTCGCCTCGAATTTTCGCAATAGAGTTACATGTAATGACGATAAAATTATACGATCCTCCGGACGATCACGTCGGTTATGTAAAGCCGAAGTTGCCATCGCGTTTATGGAGATTAATCGTAATTTTGCAACTGCGTAAAATCACGATTCCCGTTGCTCGACAGTTGACCGTACATGGAAGCACGCGATCCTTACGGCCTCCAATTTAGACGAGTATCCTTATCGATGATTTAAACTCACAAGATCTGCACCTTCTATCGTCCCCAACGCTCCTTCTTTCTGCAACATATTCCTCAACATCATCCGACAACTACACCGCACAGCTCTTCGCCTCTCGAATTTAACCTACATAAGTTCTAACCCTTCTGGGTACAACCGTGCTTGCTCATTTCCCCCCCTCCCCCCATTCCTTCTCGATCCGCATTCGATGGCCAGTCTCTTTCTCTCGCCTCTGAAACCCCGCACAACTCCCCCTGTCTCTGTCTCTGCTTCTACGTCGATCTAACGAAATGCGACTAAAAACTGCTAAAACCGTACCGGTGCAAAGGGCATGTCGGTTAGCTCACAAGATCCCAAGGATCGCTTAACTAGCGGCCGACAGTTGGCCGCCTCCTTTTGCAGCGGTACGTAACGAACCGGCAGCGAAACGAAATCCGATTAAACCGACGTGTAATCGAGTCGAATGTCGGGTATTCTGTTGGTACAGGGCACGCGAATGGAGGAGCGACTGGACGATGCCATAAACGTATTGAGGAACCACGCGGAGAGCCAGTTGGGTCTTCACCTTGGTCCCGTTGGTCCACACGGTTCCCTCTACTCCCACACATCACCACCGCAGCTGGACCACCTGGTAAGGCGGCGAGGAGCCCGATACGCCTGGAATTTCGGGGGAGGCGAGTCTCTGATCCCGATCGATCCTCTTTGTTTCAGACGAGTCCGCATCCTGCGGTAACGGTATCGCAACCTCAGGGCTCTTATCCCGGCCTCACACCAACGCCCGACACGGACGGCTCCATCAAAATCGAGAGGTTACCTGTCACGAATGCCAGTAAGTTGAATTTTGCCGATTACCACGAGAGTGCTCGGAGGTGCGCGCAAGGGAGAGCCCTGGATGCTTTGAATCTCGGAGGAGGAGAGTAGAGAATCGGTTGAGGTTTATCAGGGGGGATCGAGGAAGGATCGTTTCGCGAAGAAAGCGCGAGGTGTCGAGGTTTTCCTTTGCAAGAGACTGCTGATGAAATTGAGGGTGGATTCGATCCGAGAGGCAGTCTCGATTTTGACTTAACGACGCTTCGATTTCGAGCATGGCTCTCGATCCTCGCGATGCTATAGGTCAGCTCGATGGCGCGATTCTATTCTCGGCGCCGCATCATCGGCCAATCACTTTTTCCCATGGAAGCGGCGGAGGAAAAAAGGGGAAGGAGTTCCCAGGTGTTCCGCGGCAGAGTCGCAGCCCGATAAGGGAATATTAGATAAATCAGGCGAAGTGGCCGCTATGCGCTGCCGTCCTACCTTTATTATTCTCGGGGACCTCCGTCCGTACACTTCTTTATCCCACTCTCGCAGGAGAGCGCGAGAATCCGTCTCTTACGGATTAGGAGAGCAGAGGCTGGTCATTGGAATACGGAACTTTTCCTGCTAGCCGCTCGGATAGTCGTGTCCCCCCTTCGAAGGGGAGACGCTCCTTCCCATCGGTTCCGAGACCTGACCATTTCTGGCCACTGGAATTCGTGGTGCTTGGTACCTCGTCTTGGAACTCGAACTTCTTCGTGCTCCATCGCCATCGTGACGTTCGTTGAATCGAAGGAAAGGAAAAAAGAGATACGCGCGTTTAGTCATTCTTCGTACCTTTGTACCCCCGCGTTTACAAAGGACAAGACGAGAGAAGTCGAGCGCCAATAGCCTTCTGGAGGCATCGATCTTAATCATCGTCGAACACAAGAATTCGCGATGCTCGATACTTTGTTTCGAAGCACCAGATATTTTCTTTCTCACCAGCATCGCGTCCCCCGATTTGTAACAGGTTCGAATGCTAAAGCATCATTTACACAGTTATAGCTCGCTGCTGGAAAATATGGAGAGTGAAAAGTAGGGTTTTATCGATTCCACGAGCAGACTCTGAATTTTGCACGTTCGATCGGTTGGATTTATGGCGCCCGATAGCTTGTCTCGGAATTCTAAGCCCTTGAACGAATCGATGATTTCTCCACGGCTTTTTGCCGCGCTATTGGAAGGAGTTAGGAAGCGAAGGGAGGCTTTGGAGAAGAGTCGATATTCCAGCGACTTTCAGCGAAGCGACTTTCCCCCTCGAGCGATACCAAAAGTCGCCGGTGTCCTTTTGCACACAATCGCACGTCTGATTTATCTCCGGCGGTGCGCTCGAGGACTTTTAGAGAAACGGACTCCCGGTATACGCGAGTTAATACATACGCGAAACCGCGCTGGATTGTCAGGCGAGGAGAGCATTTAAGGAGATCGCTGAATCAGGTACGAGAGCGTGCCCCGTAATGCGCTTCCTGCTCGTAATTGGACACTTTTCACGGTTTCGTGACTAAGCCTCCTGCCCAAAGCTCGAGGGTAATCGACGATCGCGATCGCTGTCTTCGCCGAAGGTCGCACCCGCTTGTTTCTTCGCGCTTCCGGGGTGAACCCAGAGCCGCATTTTTCCCATCGTTTACCTCCGCTCGCCGCTTTCGGATCCTTCGCATCATCGAAACGTCTCTGCTACCCAGCGCAGTGTGCACCTCGCTCTTTCCTTCACGATCGCGCACGATCCTCCTCGCATTCGATCCGCCTTACTATCTTAATCGTTAAGTCGCCGAGGGGAAAAAGTTGGAAAGCGATCGTAGAAAGTTATCAGAGCTCGCGGTCCAATTTGCCGATGCATCGAGCTCCTCGTATATTTCGCGATTTTACTCATACGTCTCTGGTACCTTTCATTATACAACTTGCGTCGTTTTAGCGTCATTGGGATAACTCGAGAAACAAGCGGGATTTGCTGCTACATTTTGAATATAGAATTGTGATGATCTAATACGCGAAGAGCTCGCTGGCATTTACCGTGAGTCACGAAGCGTCTCGCGGGCGATATTTTATATTTGCCTCCCTTTCGCGTAACCTCCGGCATAGCTGCGCAGATCAACGTTGGCGATGTTAATTGACAGTATTAATAATGAGCAGAATACATCTCCCTAGAAAAGAGGAAAGATCCGCCGGACAGCAGCGGCGGTGAAACGAAACCATCGAGCAGCGAATTGGCGGCGGCAGGCGTCATCGGCGCGGCGACGGTTAACTCGACGTCTCAAGGAAAGGGTACGAAGAGATCGCGCAGATAGTAAGTATCTCCCAGACCTGTTATCCTTCTCTTTTCCGGGGGCGCTTTCTGGCCCTCCGCCCTGTGACAGTCGCGCGAGTGACAGCGGTGCGACCGAATTTCGCACGCAGCACCGCTCGGTATGATCGCGACGAAAAGAAACTAACGAACTCTTGTGCATTCGGCCTAAGACCTTGATCCGAGTCTCAAACCGACGGTGGTGAAAGCAACTTTCGCGGAGAGGCCGTTTAAAGTGTCGTTCGATTATTTGCCCCGGAGTATATAATCGCGGAGGCACGTAAAGGCCGATAAGGTCGCGGCGCGAAATTTCTTTTCGAGAATACCGTCGGAGCACGCGTCGATGCTTGATCTACATTTACGCACCTTCCGAGAGCTTTTAAGACGGGCAAGTAAGTTTCTGCCTCGAAACCTCCTTTGTTCGTCGGCAAGGCTCGAATCGTACATACCATTACTAACTTGCTGTGTCTTTGAACAACCGTTGTTCGAGCGCTGACGAAGACTGCGACGATCCTGGCACCAAAGCGGTGCGCGAAAAAGAACGTCGCCAGGCCAACAACGTGCGTGAAAGGTTAGTGAACACACGCAGTACGCACTCCGTTGCATTTTGGTACAAAACCCAATCCGCCCACCGATGTATTCCTCTCCTTTCGACACGCCCGGGACTTCCGTCGTCGGCACGACAATCCCGTGCGATCCGTCGTGTGCATGCCTAACGAGGTGCCATTCGCGGGCCAAGATGAGCCCCTTACGATATCTCCAGTGCCGGAGGGAATCCGGCATGCTTACGTCTCCGTACCCTTCCAACATCCGGAAATCCCACGTCCGTTGCACCGCGAGGCCCGTATTTAGGCGTGGAAATTAAAATGTTTCTGGTTAAGGACAGAAATGAGACGAGACGAATTGAAATGTTTTGATTGTTCTCGTGCCTACCTCCATATCAGTCTCATTTTAATTTGGCTGCGATTCTGTCCCTAGGCATGCTACTCTCATTAGTAAATATACCTATAGATATATACATATACACATATACATACACACAGCACTGTACTCTGCATCACTGAACGTAGCATCGAACCGCTCGGTTGGGTAGATCTTTCCTCTCACTCGATTTGACTTGTTTTCTTTCTCCCCACTGCTTCCCATCCGTAGCGGATAATCGCTGAGATATCGCGCTCGCGACTCGATCTTGAAAGAAAAATGAAAGGAAGCCTAACCGTGGTGGATACTTTCCTCTCGGCTATCGAGCGGCGTTCCCGCATTTGCGCCGCGGAATTATCGATATAACGAGATTCCGTGGGGGATGGAAGGGGGGGGGGGGGATCTGGGGGACACTCGGCCCGAGATTCTTCTCGCCCTCCCCTTGTTTTCTTTTCATTTCGTACTCTTAGCAATTCCACCCCCCCCGCTGATGTCCCGCATTGAACTGTTATAGATATCATCTGCATTCTGAATTTTCTAGGTAACAGCACGAAATAAGAGACGATCGTTATTAGAACCAAGACCACTACCGTTTCTCGATGCGATAGTATCGCCACTGGTTTGTTCTGTGCAAAGAATACGGGCCTTCTGACATTGGGAAACCTAATTTCTGTCCATAACCATCATTCGAAATGGCGGGGAGGGGATATTAAGTCTGCGTGTGTTCACGAAAGATCACTTTGCGTCGCAAGCTCTGCGACTAATTAATAACCGCTCGAACAACAATAAATTCACGGCTCCGCTTTTGTCTGCCCACCTCACTGATCGAGCTTCACTCGCGCGCTCACCTTCCCCGATAAGATAACGCGCCGGCCGATACGATAGTTTCACCGCTGTCACCTTCGCAAAAAAAGTACGTCGCTCAGCTTAGGATTATGGCCCCGGCTGCGTCAGGTGATTAATCGAGTATTGTTATTGCGCAACTGTTGTTCGAGCGCCGAGGACGAAGACGATGATCCCGACGTGAAGGCGCAAAGGGAGAAAGAGAGGCGGCAGGCGAATAATGCTAGGGAAAGGTAAGAAAGCGGGGCTTTTCCTCGATTGCGGTTACAAAGTGATTGCCCACTTGCCACTCGATGGATTTAGAGGCGGCCCGTATTCTATGTATACGTAACACGCAGGTGCCCCGATCCTTTTTGTTTTCCGTTTCCGGGGATCGACATGTCTGGCAATGAATCGCGCGGACTTTGTTTTCCCATCCTGCACGCAAACAGGCACGACTCGCCGGGCCGATTTTCCCCCTCGAGGCGCGTCTTGCAAAAAAGGAATTGGTGGAGGGGGGGGGGGGGGGGCTTGTCGCACGATAGAAAAACAGCCGCGTAGATGTAACGGGTTGTGTTGAGAAAACAAGGAAAGAGGCGGACTTTATTTCACAATGACGTCCCCGTCAGTACGGACGCACGGTGGCGAATTGGCCCGGTCGGTCGGAAGCGCGGCGCAATTGCGCGGGTAGTAAACGATCCCTTTCCCCGCGCAGGATACGCATCAGAGATATCAACGAGGCTTTGAAGGAGCTGGGCAGAATGTGCATGACGCACCTGAAGACGGACAAGCCTCAGACGAAGCTCGGTATCCTCAACATGGCCGTGGAGGTTATCATGACGTTGGAGCAACAAGTCAGAGGTTCGTAAATCGGCCCTTGGCATCGTCTCGAATCCCTCTTCCACCCCCTTCGTGGCCTAATGAAAGTCCTTCATTTTCAGAGCGAAACCTCAATCCGAAGGCGGCCTGCCTCAAAAGGAGAGAGGAGGAAAAAGCGGAGGACGGACCTAAGCTGCCAGGCCATATTGCCGCGCACATAGCACATCCACATCCTCATTCTCATGCGCATTCTCAACCACCTTACCCCGCGATGCCTGTGAGTATCGACGAGGAAGAGAGCTCTTTGAATATGTGTATTCTCTCTCTCTCTCTCTCTCTCTCTCTCTCTATATATATATATATATATAT
>JBCFXI010001328.1:0-60515 GCA_038496175.1 Ampulex compressa | reverse complement strand
ACCACCAGAGCTACGGTATACCATATCACATAGAAAAACCAGAGGTGATGGGCGGGATTCGAACCCGGGTCTGCCGCGTGGCAGTCTGAGCCTCTATCCACTACACCACCGTAGCTCATTCATGGTACGTTTCCAGGTGTAAATCGAAATGAATTAATAGATATAATTAACGTACATTAAGCATTTGAAAATATTACAAGAACCGGAGGTTTTTACCGTATCATACGTGAGTTCTTCGGGCCATTTTAAATATCACATCAGATAATATTAAATCTTTTAATGTGTAATTAAGGGCAAATCTATAAGACACATACCTCGCTTTTATGAAATGAAGCCATCTATATCAATATCAAAGGAACTAACAATTCTTTATTTAAAATGGTATTAACAATAATATTAAGCAATTTTACCACATTCTTGTTTTGAAAACACTCATCTATCTAAATCTTCGAAGACTAAAAACAACTTAGTATTCTAGTCACTTGTAGTAACCAATAGTAAACGAATGCTGCTATATTCGCGACATTATAAATATTCCAAGAAAATCGAACGGCGCCATACAAGCGCTATGACCTGACATTTCAAGAAATCTGTTAGATTCGGCGATCATTGTGCACGCTAAAATTAAGACCGATCGACAATTGTAATAAAGCAATTAATTTGTTACAATTCCTTCGATCCACCGATCATTCTTCCAGTAAAGTCCGCTCGTTCGTTAAGGGTTAAAAAGACTACGTATATGTAACACACGATATTTCCTTAGAGCCACGAATTAATCCATATGCGTAACAGCAAAGTAGTGAATAATTACCCCCCTGCATCGTTATTAAGAGTCATGCGGCTAACAGAGAAATTTTCTACCCGAGATTTACTTTGGGAGAAGTAAATCGCGCGCGACGTACATGCAACTCGGTTGCGCAGCAGTTGGCCGCAAAATGGGATTCGCGGGAGCCGGTCCGTCGTGGCTGCAAATAAATAAATAAATAACGCCCGTTACGCGGGGCGTGTACTTCACCCCCTCCCCCCTGCCCCTCACTTTCCTCTGCGAGGACGAAGAAGAGAGGATCCCCGTATAACTTCCCAAGAACTTCTCGTCGTACCCTGAATTTCTCTGGGCTCTGCCCCCGCGTATATACGCGCTCCTCATGCCCGCCGCTGTTTCGGTTTGCCTTAATGGATTTCGCAGTAATTGTAAAATATCTCGCGAGTTCCGCACGTGCATTTACGAGGCGGACACGGTCGCATCCTTAACGCGAGCCTCGCGTTAATTCCGCGACGGCGCGGAGCGGGTTACCAGCCTCAGAAAACGGCCAAGGGAACGACGCGAAAGAACAACGGATTTGGCATATAGCGAAGATTCTTGGCGCTTTGCCTACTGGAAACCTGTATTGACACAGCGAGTAGGAACGAACAAAATGACTGGTCTTAAGAAAATTGTCTTATCCTTATAACGAGGTATTTTTCGTGATTTTTTTGCGGTATGTAGATAATCATATTGGGTTACCGACATTTTTTTAGCTAGTTTTTTTTTTTTAAGATATTGTATATCTGATGTATCCATGTATGGCTCGAAAGTAGTCGACAGTTATGGTATTAACTATTCGTAACCTATATTTCTTACTGGTTTTTGCGTCTTGGCTATAATTTAAACTCGACTGTTTTGTAATTTTATATTAAAAAAAGGAAGAAAAAAGTATATAGTCGACAATGACTCAGTTGGCAGTTATACGATGGCACTTTGATTTATATTAATTTGTGTATTATACAATGAACGATGATTAGGTTTGTCGCAAAATGTGCGAATTGTATGTTATTTGCGGTTAAATCAATGTTAATAACATAAGGAAAAGTAGAGAGGAAGAGTTAATACATTGTTTTATTTCTATCATAATTTACGGGTTATGGAATATTCCGTGTTGTCCATTTTCGTGGTTTAAAATAGATTACGAAATATTCGTTGCTGCGCGCAAGCTGTACGCGTTATTACAAATGATTGCTCTGTTGCAATTGATAACGAGCACAAGTAAAATGTTTCAGTGGTATATAATGAAAAGATTAATATTGGGGGTAGTTCCAAAATATGTTTGGTGTAAAATACATACTGCAGGAACAGTGAGAAAGCGTACAGTGATAAAGAATTTGTCTGTTCTGAAACCATCTTCCAGAAACAAATCCATAGATGTACGTATGCTGTACACCAACGTACGTTATGCAGATACAGTATACTTGTAATCTATTTATAAAGCATCTAGTATACGATGAAAAGAGTGGTTTTGTGAGAACAATTTTGGTGTCAAAGACAGTACTGCCTAATGTTGGACAGTTGACGGTTGGACAGTGATCTATCATTACGACAACTTTTCACGAAGCTCTCATTTTCCGTTTTCGAAAAATTATCTTTTATAAAGTAATCTACATTTGAACCATTCTTTCGTTTAATCGATTAACCTCAAAATACAAAGAGTAGAGTTATCTAAAGAAATAAATTACTTAAATCCTTATAACCCGTTAGATTGCATTATTGCAATCATTTCTTGCTGGCTTTGAATGCCTTCTGAAGAAAATCATGTACTATTCAACGTGTATATCAATTTTTGTCATTTAGTGGTGTTAAATTATTTAGAAAAATGATTTTATATATGAAAGAGTAAGTATCAATCACGTGTCTTGGCATTCAAAATTAATGTCAGTCTAAAATTGGAGTTAATCGCTGGGGCTTGTGAATGGCTCATACAGGTGTAATTCAGGGTTTCCGAAACCAGTCCTACGACGAATTACTTCACAGATCTTGAAATTTTAATGGAACATCTTGTTTATTTCATAGGATATACAGGTATACATAATAAATAAAATAAATCTGTAAATAAGCGTTGAAAAGAAAAAATAAACATTCATTGTCAAACGGTAGATTGGTTCATAATTTTTCATCGCAGCTTAGTCATATTCTTATATAATAAAGAGTTTTTTTTGTTTCTAATCGAGCAAGAACAAATAAACGACGGAAATGATCCTGTATTTATTACGTTTCGTCCATCTTACTGAGGTTTTTTTTCAAATACAAACAAATTAAAAGAATAAATAATATAGAACCAATCAAGAGGAAATAAAACAAAGTAAGGTAACGGATAGTGTAACTTACTACCAAACAGAGGAACAAAGTAATAGCATGCGTCGAATAACGACTATAGGAATTACTATACTCCACAACCATAACAATTTTTTTTGTGATTGTGGAGGATATTTATCTAACACACGGTATTATTTCGTTTCTCCGTTTAGAAGCACGTTACACCACCCTTTATCTTAATTCATTTTACTTCCTTCCGATTGGTACTGTATTATTTATTCTTTTAGATCGTTTGTATTTGAAAAGATCTTCAGTGAGATGGACGAAACGTTACAAATATAGCATCATTTTTCTTGTTGATTTGTCCCTGCTCAATCAGAGACCAAAAAATTCTTAGTTATTCTTATATAACACTCGAGCATACTTCGAAGAATCATTACTCATATTCCATAGATCATTAATTTTCCGCGAAGCATAGGTTGGGAAGCGCTGGTTTGGTCTAATGATTTGGTATACAGATACGATTAATAAGTCCACTAGCAATATATTGATAAAGTATCCAGTATCCAGTGCAAAGACTGCTTTCGTCGAAGCTCTTTTGTTCTGCTGCCAAAGACAGTATTGCCTGACGTCGGTTGGACGGCGGCTAACTATCGCGAATGCACGCGATGCGTGTTGTGCCACTGAAAAATCACCGTCGGCGTAACGCACAGCCCGTTAAGTACAGCCTACGCTGAAAAATAACCCGGTAAATTGAATGGAGGCGAGTAAGGGGAGAAGAGGAGCGGCAGACGACGTACAGAGAGGGTCGACTCTGATGGCCGGAGTAAAATTTAGCCAGGGGTGCCGACGACGAGACATTGTACTTGTCACCCTAGCGTATCGCGAGCTTTCATAAGCAAGTCGAATAGCCTCTATAATCAGAAAATATGTCCTCGTTATTATCTCAGCACCGAAGATTTTTAATCCTTTGTCCTTATTCCCCATAAATTGGACGGCCGACGCCAAATGTTTCGAATCCCAATGGCAATTATGGTAGAGCGAGGAATAACGATTATAAATTCCTTGCTCTAACAATATGTCTATGGATATCGAGACGTTGTTAATATATTGACTGTCCAGAAAATAAATTGTTTAAACATTCAGGATTTTGCGATATGTCACTGTTTTGGGCTATCTGAGCCACCGTGTATCGTTGGTTTTCAGTGACAAAGACTGATGACTCTCGCATAAGTGACTATTAATAGTATTCTGTGCATGATGGAATTGATTGTCGTAATAGCGAAATCGTGTAAGGAAAAAAATATGGTGGTCGACTTATTTTTGCAGAAAAAAGTCGCTGCTTGTATGGTTGTACTACGTTTACGTGTTTGGGTAATTATAATATTTGGCCCAGTGCATGAACGTACATACGTTCTTTTGTTTTTATACCCTTATCAAACATTGTGATTTTCTTTCAAAAACAGTTTCCTCTAAATTTATATATGCAATAAAGTAAAAGCAATAAAGAGTTATGAATAAAGAACTTCCGGTTTAAACAAATCAGGTCAGAAGTCTGCCTTCGGCAGTAAAGAAAGTTTAAGAGATTAATTTTTTAAGACCAGAATTATGTTCCCCTTATATCTTTCTTCGATAACATTCGACCTTCGCTCAAGTTTAATATAAGTTTCAGCGATTATGCATAATATTTAAGATAAGCTGGTTTTAATCATTTCGTAGTTTGGCGGATATAAGGTATCGTTAGGACCACGTCACAATTTCCGTGTTTTAACGTATTTCAGGATTTTTTTTTATTTTACAATACTCGAGACTATGTGTATAGACCGTTTAGTGACTTCCGCTCCTCTTTTTACCTTGGCCACAAGAGTTTTACCTCGGACGCAACTCCGTGGAATTCGTTATCTGGGCTGATTAAAAGTTGTCACTGGTATAAGCTGCTCGAGAACAAGTTTTGCAAATATTTACATTGGAAAAGCCGAGACCAGTCAATTAGGTAGTCCAGACCTTAAACTATTTTGCAAGACGTTTGATACGAATCTGTGAAATCCACTTGTCTTGGTATTTAAAACACGATGCAGCGTCTAGTATATCGCTACTCCAGAACTTTTTCACTACTCTTAATTTCTCGTAGTAATATCTACACTACCGGCTGCTATCTCAACACATCTTGTTGCACCTACCCAAAATATTTTGGTAAAATTTGGAGATTTTGTACAAGGAGATTACCAGATTGGTAATTTCTTTTTTTATAGTAGTATTTCTTATACGATAGTATTTCCTTTCGGTTAAAGTATTAACGCTATTACAGTATATCTTTACAAAAAAAAAAGAGGATAAAGAAATATGTCAATATATCCATATGATTATTTATGTGCCGCAATAGCATTATGCAATATTAAAAAAAGGAGACCAATTTTTCTAGCCTAGAGTCATCGCGACTGATTTGGATATTCTGTTATTAAATCTACGTTGAATATAAGTATTAATCCTTGCACGTTTTTCTCAGGCATAAATTGAGATCTTGCAACTTTAAGTGCTCCGTGCACGGCAAGTACATAATATCGAATAACGTCCACCGAGTTCAAGGCGATTACGCCGTATCTCATCCCCTGGCATATTGCGCGCCCCAGCAATCCAAAATCCGTGAGCAAAGGGGTTGCCTGTAAGAGAGCACGACAATGGACGATACGCGTGTGGGTATGCCGAGGGAGTTAAAGAGGAGCGACGTCAAACATTAAGCATAATGCCTCTGGAGAATGTCCTCGCAGGCGGTCGCCGTGTAAAGTGGCTATTTATCACGTTATTACGGGCGTTTGATACGACGTGTGAAAACCATGACCGCGCTTTCTCCACCTTTTCGCACTGTCCTCGGAAGTGGAATGCGGCTAAACGGGCGCACCTAATGCGAGTCGATTTAAAATATAAATTCTCCGCGATACGTATCCGCCTCCCCTTTGCTCGCGCCGTGTTTTCTTTGAAATTCCAGGGAGGAGCTGAGCGCCCGTCGACGTACTGGTAGGCGCCTTTTCTGGATGTCCTCGCATGCGAGGAGACCGATATATCATCGGTTTACCGAGAAACGTAATATCCCGTTGACGGATGGAAATTTTGTCGAGCATCGAAACGAGTTAACCCTCCATAACTCACGGTAGCTTTTCAAGTAACGTTTCATACGCACGATTTACGTAAAATTGACTATCTCTTCGACTAGGATTTACGAGTTATCGTTATTTCAAGAGTTAACCCGTGATCGTCACGTGCGTTGCTGTTAATTGTATTGGTTTTTGTTTCATTCTATATGTGGTGAAAGTACATGAGAGTACAGTTTAAGATCTGTGTAGAGCTTTATAATCTCAAACGAGCTATATCAGTATCGATAATATTTACAGTGTAGCCATATTTATAATTTTGAAACTTTGTAATATAATCATTTGTAATATCATCATTGTAATCATTACGTTCATTTTTATTTAATGTTACCTGTGTGATTATCTTTATATATTTTCTATTAAAAAATGTATAATATTTCTAACTACAGTAAGTTATTTAATACAAGGCAAGGGAACAAAATTTTTTGATGTATAAATAATTACAACATGAGGCGATAGATCCAACTATACGCTAGTATGTGAACGCCTTTGTTATCCAACGTATTTTTACATGAGAGTAATTTAACATTAGTAATTCTTCATCATGTACATGTGGTACGCGAGAATTTTCAACGGTGTTCATAGTGTGTTTGCTCGAGATAGATATAATCTATCCTAATAATGCAGCCTTAGAGGTAGACAGCCGCTGTAAGATGTACACAAGGCGCATAGGAATTTCGAGTGTCCCATGCCCTCGAAAGTATGCGTGTGTCTGTGTGTGGAAAAATGCGTGACTGAGGTACTGTCTAGGGCACTGCGAGAACAGTCCAGTGCGAGTAGCCTAGCGGTCCAGTTTCAGAAACGGTGTTGAATTTCACGAGTAGAGTATTTATTAGAGAATTTGATGGAGAGTGAAGCAGTAGGACGTAGCCCTTTGTAAAGAAGTATAGATACAAGTTCTACACTAAACCTGAACACTCATCTGTGAACGGTAGCTTCAATAGTCTGTATATATATATATATCAATCTTTTTAACGCATTAAGGATCGCTGACGAGTTTTCTCGTGTTTCGTGTCCCGTCTGCTACAGACCGCTCACGAGTTTCTTCGTGTTACGCGTCCCGTCTGTTACGGATGGATCACAAAATAACCCGTTTTCTACACGCTGTCTTTAGATGTCACATACTTTGATACACTATATCTACCTTGTGTATTTAAGTATTTACATCAATAATCAATGTATTAAACTTGATACTTAAACTCGACAACTGGAAAAAAAAAATAGAAAAACGGGAGTAGTACGTACAAGTTTGCCCAAAAACTTGCGGTCCCAGGCGTATGTCTTACAGATTTCTTTGCTGACCTTAATGTGTTAATAAACCGTATTTTTATTGAGTCCACTTTACTACATACATATCATTGCACATTTACTCTCTCCCCTCTTCTCTCACATTCACCTACCCTTTCACACTCAGATCTTAGATCGATTCATAGCGGATGAAACACCACTTTATTTATACCGTTGACCGACACTGCGGTCTCAATCTCTGATGATAGAAGATTCTAAGGAGAAAAAGACGACGATGGATCTGCCGCCGAGTGGAGAATCGGTGGATTGGGGGCGATATCCTAGATCTTCGGGCGGTAAATGGGATACGGAAGGGGGCCGCATAAGATCGTCATATACGTAATAAATAGGAGCCATTCGTAAGACCGTGGCCGGCTGAACCGTTCGGAACCCACCGGATGCGCCGCCAATGCTTTTTGCTATCGATAATAAATTACCCATCGCGATATTTCTTATTGTTAGCGGGGTGCTACCGAGTGCGTCTGAGGGTTTTGATCAGTACGTACTTCATGTATATATGTGTATATATATATGTGTATACATATATATATATATATATATATATATGTATACATACACACACACACACACATATATAACCGGTGTCGCGGTCGTTAATCAAAGATATATACCTAGCCCGGAGTCCGCTTCGGGTGCAGCATCGGATTCCGCGAACTATTCCCCTGCGGCAGTCTTTACATCCTCCCCCTTTCCATCCGTCCTTTCTTGCGCCCCTTTTTGCGGCTCCTTTATTTTTCTTTCTAGATATACGTGCATCGATTTGCGGTATTAGATTGGGCGCGCAGATCGTAAATACCGGATATATAACGTTAACACGTTGGACTGGGAAAATATGATAAAAAGGAGATGCGCAAATCTCGAAGTGCATCTTAGGTTTTAACATATCTTTAGATATTTGATGTAGATAGGAATACGAAGAAGACAGTTTGTACGTGGGGAGAACTGGAGTCGAAATAGAATGATAATCGACGCAACATCGATGGTGTAATAAATACTAAGCAGTGCTATTAAAATGCATTTGAGATATAATAAAGGAAAGTGCGTGGTACGAAATCTAAGTCGTGAAATATCGTTGAAAAAAGTATATAATAGAAAATAGATAATAAAATATGATATAAGACACGAGAACTCATATATATCACTTTTAAAACCTCGTCGCCATATGTACATTTTCCAGCTATAATCTTTTTTACATCCCTTTGCTGATCACTTCATCCCCCTTTTTTCATTCATTTCTCCTCCTAGATGAACCCATGTCAATTTCCAAGTCACCAAGCCACGTTACACGAACCTTAAATTCATTATGAAAAAACGGATAACGCTCAACCTTCTTCAACGTAACGATACGAAAATATCAGTTTTTCGTTACACAAAATACATGAGTTTTCCATATAATCTTGATGTCAGATGAGAAAGGATAACGTTGGAACGAAAGTATCGGCGTCAAAGGTAATTCAAATAAATACGACAGCGCCTTATTAGAACGTAATTTACAGAATCGGCGGAACGGTGGATCGTAGATTGCCAGGGCATTAAGGAGCCCATTACATCGTGGCGGAAATCGTGTCGTTATAGGCCGCGGAAAGACGGGCGCATTTTCCGAGCCATAAAGATCGGATATTGCGAGAATTATTCAGGATAATTTAAATTGAGGTGCTCCAACCTATCCCGGCGCAGATTTTCCGCGAAGTGCTCCCTTACCAGCCGTACGGGGTAGGCGGTCGCCCGAGAAAACAAGGACATAAATTATGTACAGATAGGTACTATAATTTAAATTGCGTTCCCCGCTTCGATATCTCGATTTCGGCAGCGTCGGTAAGCGTCGTAAAATTCAAATCAGCCGGCAATTGCCGCTTCGGCATATATTCTTCTCGTATAATAGAAGAGGATTCTCCTTTTTTTCCTTTTTGTGGCGCGATTAAGCGTAAACGATAACGGATATTTGTTGTAGACATTAATTACTTTCGTTAAATATGGATTTAATTTTGGAATATTATTCTTACGCTGTTTAATGCGTTTAATCTTATGCACATTGTGCGTCATCAGCTCTTGTAATAAATTATATTATGAAAAGTAATTTGTTCTCGGCGCTAATGATAAGATTATGTCTCGAAACAAGAACAGATTTCAGTCCGCCTAATGTGAAATAATCGAAGAGACTTTTGTAATTTTCAAACGAAAGACAGAAACATGCATATATTTACTTTCGAAATGTTAAATTGCAAGGAGAAAGACGTCAAATATGAAACATTTTTTTGGTCATTTATCGAATACACTTCACACGTATGGAAAGAAATAAGTATGGTAATTACCCGAAGGAAATTCATTTTACTTAGATATTCTTTACAAAGCTCATGTGAAGATAAAGTAATTAACATCATCGGCAACAGGTGATCGTAAAATCATTTTCCTAAAAATAGGAATAAATCATAATTGTGTTTGTTATAAATTACATGTGCTTCAATACAAGATCTTTCGTAAGGTAGTGCAAAATGACAGCAGGCAGAATTTTTACTATCAATCTTATCGTCATGCACATTAATCCTTTGACGGATGATGTTGTTTTTACACGATTATTGTTGTTTGCGGTTATTTTTCTAGAAAGACATTAAAGTTAATCCTCTGTAACTCATAGTAAGCTTGATGTCACATTTCGTTCACGCCTGATGTCCTAATCATACTAATGTTTCTTTTCAAATCAGTAAATCGTGGTACACCAGAAAGTAATTCAACAGTCATCAAATAATCCATTGCTTATAATATAATTTAAATATAATTTTTCTTTAAACATAAGAGACTATACTGAAAGGGAGATTGAAGTACGAGAGCGACATAATTCAAATAAAATGTTTGTTATAGAGACTTTAAAGAGCATTAAAAAAAGGAGGTAAAAATCGCTATACATTGAGCAACAACACAACATCGCGCAATACCAATTTCTGCCCTGCCAATCTTTTTCATTGGACACACAAACTTGAGTGGAATTCCCGAATACGCAGCTTACTCGTCGGGCGAAACATAAATCTATCTATCCGCGTATAAACATCCGATAGAAGAATCGAATCCAGCACAGCGCATGATGTATGGTTTTTGGCAGACATGCCCCAATAGGAGAGCGAGAGGTCTTCCGTTTCTGTCTTCCTTACTCTCTCCTCCTGCAAGCTGTCTTCTCCGGAATTTCGTGCCCCGTATATTGATGCTACTTGCCTAAATTTTCGTTCCCCAAACTGCACGGGGATGTACAAACGCGCACGCGTCCACAAGGACGATGGGAAAAATGTGCCCTGCTCGTTGTGTTGGTCGGCTTAGTCGAGATCCCTCGGTTCTCCTCAATTCCTGAAGCCTCTCGTGGATTCACGGATGTCACTTGATGAATCGAAGAAATCGAGAGGCCACCGTCTAATCTCGAAGCCTGGGCGTGCATGGGGAAGAATGACGAATCGTAGATGGAGCGTGGAATACTCGATGATACGAACATTAATCCTCCTGAATTATTATCGTGCGGAATGCTTGGGGAAGCACATGCATTGATCGGTATGGCCGGCATGATTGTATTAAGTATCAAAAAAAAGATACGTTTGGTTATGTTGTATGATCGTGAATTAACAAACGTGAACGCAGATGCTTGCCATACGTGAGATGTACGATGAATGGAAATGGAATCGTAAACGCTTGACTTTTTGTAATATTACGTCCCCTTGTAAATATTTGTGTAGTGATGTACTGAAAGTATTACGGATTTCTTAACCATTACCAGTTCAAATTATTATTTTTTAGTAAGAAAGCTAAATTTTGAAGACAAACAATTTAGGGCTACTTTATTGGTAGATGCAGATTATAGGGATAATGCCAAATGGAATTATTGGCTGGAAAGGGTTAACAAGAGTGTCATTTTAGACACCGTTAGTACCATGGTTGTGTTGAATCGTTCAAACTGTGTGTTTTTTGGACGGCTATATATAATAATTATTACTGCAAACCACGTACGCAATACATAACAAAAAGTTATTATTAATAAATTCATCTTTCTATGATGGATTGAAATAACGAACAAGTCTTGAGATTGGCATAACTTCCAAATATCAAAGTACTCACGTCCACAAAACGCGGTAAAAAAATTTACGCAACGCATATATACTTTAATTTGATTCTTTACTTTCCAAATTTGATCAACGAGTACATTCCTTAGACTTTGATCGAAAGAACATATACGTCCCAAGAGCCGAAAGGATTAATCGCATTCCAAAAGACTAACTGGTGTTTTCTAGTCTGTTGCCTCCGCGGTTTGGCCTTCCGTCGCATTAAATCTCCCTCCATGGAGCTCCCTACTACCCTCTCGTTCTTGTCTTCGGCAGAGAAACGTAAATGCTAATGGTTTAATTGAATTCCGATTATCCAAAGACGGTTTCTTCTCCCCTTGGTGCCTATTCCTGGACCTGTTGTGCTATGAATCAAAAGCAGGGCGCGCCTGCGACTGACGTAATTATTGAGATCTCAATTTTGTGAGGAGCCACGGCCATATCCCGAACTTCTTCCTCCTTTCCTAACCGCGGACGAATGGCAGCCGCATTAAAATATTAATGGTCCCCCGTATCGGAAACAGACTTTGGAGGCCAACTGTGCGAGCCATGGTTCTTCGATCATAAATCACTGCCATCGATCCATTTCTACGGTTTTGTCACTTGCCGATCGTAGCTATCGAGCACTTGTATATGCTACTTCTGAAGCGATGCCAGAGTTTGAACATCAAAACCTGAGCAAAGGTTTTGATAATAAACGGCGAAGTAAAACATTTAATATTCACATGTAGATATAACGCCATCGATACAGATTTTATTATTCAGTATACTGATTACTTTATTGTCCTATGGAAATTGAATGAACTGATATTAAAGTATGAAGGAACTTTTTTCCAAGAATTTTTTCCAAGAAGGTCGCATAACTCTGGAAGTTGAACGTTGCAACTTTAGTTTTTAAGTTAATTTAGAATATAATAGCGTAAATAAGCTGCGAATTATGATTAGAATTAAACATCTGTTTTTCTAGGTGCATTATAAAGTGAGATACTTTTTTTATTTGCCATAATAATTAGGCTATAATAAATGCAAAAATTCGTTCAACATTTGGTATCAAACGTTTCAGGACAATGAAAATCTCGGTCTTAGCTTAGCTCTAAATGACACAGTAAATGAGAAGGGCTAAAGGTTTAAATTATAAAAATGTTATTTCCTTCTTCACGCTTTGATTAATATAATAAATTAAAATAATAAGATGTAACGATTCAAAAAATAAATTCTAGTAGATTGTTTTATACAATTCGATCTAATATCTTTGCCCCATTGTATGTGGAATTTAATATATGGTTTGATGAATTCCGCATAACCGTTTGTAATCATGCAATCAGCACGAATCATCGCAATACTTTGGATAATCAGATACAAAGCATAGATTGCTATGATAAAATATATATAAAGCGAAGGCCTGCCCATCAAGGACAATCATAATTTACTATACGATCCCCGTTCATAAATCAAAGTCGACAGGTAGTTTGAAAAGACTATCGTCTTCGCAAGGCCCGCGGAGGTAATACTTCCCCCTTTGATTCTTATCGTTTTCATCTTTAATTCAAATGCGTTCTCCGTTTCATCTCCGAGCGAAGGGTGGCCCGAAAGGGTTGTGCTTTTGACATAGACCGATGGCGGTAGCAATCGAAAGCGGGTTCGCTTTCTTGTCAAGATTTAGAATAGGCCGGAGATAAAGCAATAAGGATAATTAGAATCCTGACAATTTCGTATTGTCTGCTTCGTATCCGTCGATCAGAAAAAACACGAATCAGAACAGAAAAACACTCTGCTTGCCTTTCATTTACGTTAATATACACCGCTATGTAATCAATAATAATCTACAAAGGCAACGGAAGACCAAGGAAAAATAATGTTCCTTTTTACGACAATTTATTAATCGTTCTCGCTGGCCTAAAGGACCATGTAAAGCGGTACTAAATATAATGCAGGCATATCCCCTCGTGACTTTCCACATCCGACAGAGAGAGCTGGGGAGAGAGAGAGAATTGAAGTTAATTCAATGTATGACGCGCGTGCGATTCTACATGGGGAAAAGCTTTTTAAAACGATATCAGCCAGATTCTCGTGCCATTCATTGGCCAATGGCAGTAACGAATACTCGTTTAAAGGGTATTCTGGGCCATTCCCTTTATACAAAAACACGGCGGGCGACAGTGGCACGGGTGGGGTGTGAATTTGTCGTTAGCGAGAGTTGTCGAGGAGACGGTGCAACGCGGCATATGGGTCCGATATCGAGAAAGGATCACCTGTTGCATCCGGAACGATGGGGTTGGTTCGGACGAGGGTTACGGTTTGAATGCTATTCAGGAGTTCGGGGTAGAGGCGACCCTCGATCGGTCGTGTAGTGGCCAGCGAGTGGCTATATCCCTTCGAACGGCCCGTAATCGAGGAGACTTTGCTCTGCCTTCTGCCAAGACACCGAAATCCCTTTAACCCTCTGTAATTGGCGATGACTTCAAAGTAACTTTCGCTTTACGTGTTCTATTCTACGTTAGTTATTATTTTATATTGGAATTTAATATTTTTTTATTAGAATGATAATCTTGTTTCTTACTTCTTATTTTATAACTATTATTTTTTTCTCGAGTTTGTTGAATATTATACATCAGAATGTTAGAGTAGAGTAGTTAATTGCTTGTATCAAGTATTTCCGTTGACGTTAAGACGTGAGATTACATAGAAATGGAAATTATGTCATAGTTAGAGTAACAAAATTTACAAGGTACGGTGTTTAGAAAGGTTTAGACCGAAGCTCCATTTAAATCGATCGTGGTTATTGGATTATCGACTGTTGAGTTGAAACGAATTACCGATTTTTTATTCTTATTTACATTTTCAATTCGTGAATTAATATTCATAGTGTTATTCATGAAGATATTCCAGTTCATTGTGGTAATTTAGTGGGATATGAATCTCGTTGGAGGAGCATCAATTTTTAAGCACTAGATTTAAGCATGATTTATAAAACACGATATTTTAAGTATTGTTTGATATTTTTTTATTGTGTAATATTTATAATATTCATGTTCATATCTGTATATTTAGTATCTACGTCGTATTGTCCACGTAATGCAAGATTAACGGAGAGTGTTACAGAGGACTTTAAGGCAATATTCTTGTATAGTAATAGTACATTTTTAATACAATACTGTTCACTCATGAGAAGTCGATCATAATTGATATTACTTACAAGCACTCTTATTTATGTGAAAGAAGTTTTTGTTGTTGTCCTCGTTAATCTTTTTAAAATTTAATTTACGTAGTGAAACATTTTAAGTGGCAAGCTTTGTTTCTATTTAAAGACATTACTCCTGCTGGTATAACACAAATTAAACTGTTGCGAGAATATGCAGACGCATATAGTTAGTAAATCGTTTCGAAAACGTGAAACGGTTTTGCAATTCGGATCTAACGTAGATTGTTATCTATCACAAAAAGTCATTCTTATTAATATATTTTGTATCAATTGTAACAAATGGCTGATCTTCATACGTATTAAATATTTGATATTTATAAAGCACGTTGTATTTTTGTTGGTGCGAGTTTGCGAAGATTAATGAAATTTCATTTAAGACAAAATAATAACGCACATAAAATAACAAATGTTTATAATGCATGTAATACAGTAATTTAACAGCATGCATGATCTCTTTTAATTTATCTCTTACGGCAGATTCGAAAATGACAATGTTCAAAAGTAACGAATAAATCTTGATCAACGCGAAAAAGGACCTTAACCAGATTAACTCTTTGCGCTGCAAGACATTTTATCCCTTTAACATAACCAATTTACAATTTATATTTAAGTTATACTTTAAAGTACACAGCGGTCAGGTGAAAGGATCTCTTTAGAGCGCATTTCGAATAGTTACAAATAGGAAAGCAGCCGTGAGTGTTATTTAGTTCATATGCACGAGTATTGATAAGGATTTATAATGAAGTATACGATACAGACCTCTACTCAACATAAAATTGCAAAAAATTAAAGTATTACTACATTTTCTAGAATCCTACTAATTTTATGAACCTTATTTTCTCTAGAACCCTCAGATAAACAAAAACCTGTTGCAAATGCCACAGATGCACGTGTAGGACTTCGTCATACCCTTGGAATTTTTACGCTAAGGAGGGATAGAATTTGGACAACATATATGGATGCTTTTGGGCACGGTGATGACTACTATTCGAGTTTTCATTACGGTTAGACGCGACAGTAACGTTCGCAACAGTCTCGATCTCCCTGCGCGTTTTAACCAGTAAGATTCGATCATTTCTGTAAATATTCTTAATGGAGTTTTTCTCTATCCAGTAGTGGACATCACGATATTTGTAAACTACCTGAGGCGCACTGGATTGCGTATCGAAAAGGGTGCAAATATCTGGAATCAACCAACATGTAATTTCTTTTACGATCGGAGAGTTCCGATTCATCCTGACCTAAAGTCACCTCCGGAAGGACTGAGGCGCACTCGACTGTGTATCGCTGTAACTGAGAAAACCAAGGGTCAGTTTGACGAGAGTTAAATTCAAACGTAAACTTCGCGGTGGATAGGAACTCGAATTTAAGCCTTTCAACTTGAATTTGATAAACTAATAAAAGTCTTTATGCCGAAAGAAGCTTTCATTGATATCCTTCTTCAATCTCCAAAATTCGCCCAAAATCATTAGTCAATTCGCCTCATCTCAGGGAGTGTCGCGTAGACACGCTTGACTCGAAATCGTCAATTTCTTTATCTTAAAATCTCGGAAAATAAATCGGGTAGACGCGAGATCGCGACATAAACTCGACAGTCACGAATAGTTCCTGACAACCATCATTCGAAATGATCGATAGCAAAGAATATGATACCTAGCTGTACCTGATATAGGAGCACAAGGGGTTAATCCCAGTTAGCCAGGCAATAGAGAGGTAATTCCATGGTAAAAAGGATACTTTTGAAGGGAGGCATTGGAGTGAGCACATCCAGGCCGACGTCCTCCTCCGAGCGAGGGTCAACCGGGATGGAAGGCAGCTGGGATGGATTCCTGTGGGAACGTTGGAACGAGGCTGGAATGCTTTATGAGGGGACTGACCGGCGCCTTACGGCCGGGGCAATGATCCATTACTTCTCAAACTGAATTATCACCCCGCATCAAACAATTGTCCTTCGTAGCCATCGACGATGATTCCTCCCTGACGAAATTCTGACACAAAGCACGAGACCATCAACATTACCCGAATTTCGTTTATTTTATTCTCGATACGGATCATCGTAATTGCCTAGCTCAGAAATCTAGTTTAGTCTTGAGGTGTGGACTTCAAAGCAGATGGTTTATACCATAAAAATGTCGAATTTACATGTTTATACTTCAGTTTATAGGTATTCAATTACTTTGTTTAAAATTTGACGCGATACTTTGTATTATCTGATACGAATAGTAAAAGTTCTCTATCCCTGTTTCTGTATAATAATATTTTATTAATCGGATTAAGAGTTGTAGCTAACGTCAAGACATGAATTAGCAACGGATCACACGCTAATTTGAAACATCTTATTCAAAAAAGTGCATACAATTTGCCCACTATAATTCCATTTGTGCAATGTCATGATAATCGAATAAGGAAATCTACAGTTGTAAGGCACTTCAGAAACACGCTGCCAATGTCTAAACGTCAGAACTTGCATTACTTTCCTGATATATATGTGCATTCTAAATACAATACATAAATAAGTTGTTTCTTTAAGCATAACTTGATTATTCAATTTATAGCCAAAATAAAAATGATTTATGATTATTATCGATCGTTGATCAGGTCACTTTGTACACTCATCTAATTATCTAGTTATTTTCGTTTTTAAACATTTTTAGAATATGTCCGCACGTGTCAGTATGCACTTTAAACACCACGGAATCCTTTTGGTTGCCTGATATCTTGAAACTGCTGTCGATAAAATTTTTATCATATATCTTGGTAAAATTCAGGCCTCACGTAAATAAGAGTGACATGCCAATCAGAATGTTAAACAAAGTTTAATATTTGATCGACCTAAATATTCGCGTAACGATTTCATCATCCATGAGAGGCTCTCCTTAATCGAATGATAATGAGATACTAAAAATAGGATCTCATTTATATCGCAACATCAGCTCGATTTGCCACGTAGGTATCTTTCGAGAAAAAATACCAAGCTCCTTTCCGTTATTAACGAGGTGTTTGAGGCCGGTAAGGCAAACGAACGAACGAGAGTAACTGCGGGGATGAAAGAAATTCCAATAAGAGGATGGAGACAGGGCAGGGAAAGAAACGAGCCCATTTTGATAATGGGTTCCTATATGGGGAAGCCAGCGCTACCTACGAAGCTCTGTAGGGATTTGGCGAGCCATCGTCGCCGGATCACTGAGAAAACCGAGGATATCCACGTGCGTTTGCGAACACACGCATATTGGCTCTATCTGCACGCCGCCTTTCGTGTGTGTGTGCTACTCCGCTTTCTGGAATTATCGACTGTCCGGAGCGGGTCAGAAAAATAGCTGGCCTTCCATTTTTCTTTACGTATGAGATTCACGCGGCATCGCCTCTCACATTGTTATTAAACATTATTACGCTCAATACCTTCCTAAATTCTTATAGATATTCAATGGAGTTAAAGACCGATTTATAAAGTATAAGAAATCAAGATAGTGAATGTTCATTGAGGAAAATTCATGACGTTAATACTTCTTACTCGGATTACCTTTTAAGTGCGTCGTTATCGATGGTAATTGCGGTTACGCTTTCATATAATTTTATGTAAAACTCCTCTTACCAGTGGCGTATTAATGTCTAAAAAATGTGACGACACTGCACAGATACATTATTTTTACTGGTACTGAATATACAGTGTAAAATAGTGATATATGTTTATGTTTGTATCGTTAGTGCTTATTGTAGAGAGCACAAAGGTTATAATTTAGACTTATACTCGTAAAGTTATACTATCTTTGATTGCGGTTATACGACGCAAACGGACTGAAGTAAATACAATACATTCGAGTATTATTTTTTTTTGGCTACTAAGGTCATTTATTATTTTATTTAAAAATAGCTTATTATGTATAAAGCTTGATACTAATATAAAAGGTGAGGTATAGTCATTTTTATTAAAATTGAATACTTAAATGTATTATACTATATTGTGCCTTATATGGAAAAGAATCAACTATACCTTATTTGTGTCTGCACTGTGCGCATATGATACTACTTAAGGTGTGCACGATACAGACATTCTGACTATTGTGTTACAGTAAAAATCGATATATTGCAGATGTAAAAAATCAGGTAAAAACGATGGGCGGTTAATGGTCAACGATGTAAGAAAGCTTTTTTTCTATATTTTTCTGTATTTTAAAAATCTCCATCTCAACACATCTGTTTCCTGCCAAGGCCCTCTTTCTCTGTCTCCCCTCCTCCCATTCACAATCATCCCCTTTATCCACGCGTTCATATAATTATATCACTGTCCGTTATCTTACACACCACTTCTACATTCCAAATAAATTACTTAAGACTCGTAGCCAAATATGTATTTAAATTTTCATAGCGACCTGAGCTTCAGAATACTTAATTGTTTATCTCGAGTACGACGGCACGAATTTCTCAGGTAAAATCGTGACGCCACGATTATGCTGCTCTCGAATTTGTCCCACGTATAGCAAAAACGAGATGCATTATCATTTGCTTTATTCAACGTTAGAAGCGTTACGAGGTGTCTCGTTTTTAAGGAAGCTCTTGTCGGGAGCTTTTTTCGACGCCAACCCTTTCCACATAGGGAGACTCATCGGTTGTACCGTTGTTAGCACTCTTTCCCAGTGAGGGACGAAATAAGAGCTGTGCCAGGACACCGTTGCGGTTTACGTCGAACCTGGTGCCTGCCAGAAAGGTTAATTTTAACGAATTCAACGAAGCAAGAGAGGTTGGAGTTTAACAGGATAAGCTAATTGTGAGGTATTGGCTAAGAAGTCGGGAGAAATGAGAACAAAGGGGCGAAGAGCGAGGGAGGGAGAGAGAGTGAGAGATAGACGGTGACGTGGAGGGAAGAAGATAAAGAAGGGAAGGGGTCTCTTTTCTCTCGGTGCTAGTCGGGGATCGTTAGCAGCCGGCGAGCGACCAGAATCACAATGCAGTTTCTTACCGGAGGGCCAGGAGAAACGTATTCTCACGAGGTAGACTTTGAGCCTCCGGAACAAAATATATGAAGGCTGACTTTTGAAGCCGATTGAGCGAAATGTACTTCAATTCGTTGCATTATAGTGACGAGTCACGCACTATCATGAATTGCGTCTCAAATCCGTGCGTAACCGATCGGAAGTAAGTGTTGGAAATGTATGTTGAATTACGTAAGTTCTTTGGCTTAATCTCACTGAATGTATCAGAGGATGCGTACGCGTCGTTTCCTGAAGAACGGGTTGATTTATTTTCTTGAAATATGTGTTTTGTGTATTTTATTAATGTTATAGGATAATCGTGCTTTTGTAACCTTAACCCGAGGATTGATTACAATGTAAATAAATTAGTTTATGATACCAAGTTTTGTTTATCTGATAATTTTGCCGATCACTTCCAACTGTCTTTTTATGTCTAATAAGTAAACATTTTTAAAATCTATTTCACAAATCTACCTCGTCCTAAGTATTTTCTTTGTCCATAACTGTTTTTTTTTAAATAATGCAGTAAATGTTAATTTTGCAAGTAATGTAATGTATTACGAAATTATATAAAAATAATACTAGTTGCGAGATGAGTCAATTGTACAACAGTGACATGTAGTCTGTATGAAAATGCAATACAACACGATCCTTCAAAACATGTTCCGACGAAATTATGACGTACAACAGTGACCTATATTTTAAACTGTAATCGAAATAAGAAACATCCAAGTATAAATTCATTATTGCAACTTATTATTTGCAACAAGTGTTATGCTTGATTATCGTACATTCTTCAAAATAATTGATAAAATCGAAGCGTTTTTGTAATTTCTCAGTATATATTTTGTATTATAGAGGAGAGTGTTTCTAATGCATCGTATGAAAACATGCATTGGTGTATATAAATGATATTATTCGTTTATTGATTTTTGCGATAATCAATTTAGGTCCATGTGTCAATGAGAAATTGATAAAATAATCGATTGTTAAACTCTTTGAGGCTTATAATGCATAGTGCGGCAACCAGTAACGTATAAAACTGTTCTGTACAAATTGCGAATGCGTTCTTTAATTACTTTTCACGTTTTTTTTTTTCATTACAAACTGTATGTCTAGCAGATCTCTTCTTTATGATGTTACCTTATACATTAAAAATATATATTTCACTTCGTTTAAACAAACTGCTCATTTAAAATCATCACATTAATCTCTACAAGCGACATTACTTTCATGTACACTCTTTGATGATTAAGATCGTGGAATAATAGTAGCGGTAAATACATTTTCACTTCACACGTTCGTGCAGTCAGCTTGAGAACTTGTGCCTTATTGCGTGCTGCGTGCAGACCGTCGGGCTGTATTTATTTTGAGCACGTATTTTCCTTAACATCGTTCGGCTACTTAATAGATTGCACGTGCGTGAGTGTTCGTAGGGTATTTTCAGAATAATCCTCCGGGTATCAAAAGAAGAGCAGCAAGAGAGAGGGAGAAAGAGAGGAAGAGGACTCTCCGGCATCATTAATCATTTGCAGAATCGTCATGGAACAGTCCGCCTGGGGAACGGTAAAGGTATAATATGTATTACGGTCGAAGGCTAGATTAGGGTGGGACAGCTTTGTTTTCACGTACACATATCATATCCATACATTTACCCTAATAAAATTCCAGCTGGACAAACCACGGAACGTAAACGCGCGATATTTTGTCCGAAGATCGACCATCCGTGTGATTATTTAACCGCTACATAGATGTACAACCTGTCGCACTCCTCAACATAGGGAATATCTCGATGATCCTCTAGCTTATACAATTACGAATTAATCGTATAAAATACAAATGTACTCTGAATTATAGAATTCTTTTCACAAGAGAGTGTATCTTACAATAATCTGATTTACTTCTTCACAAAGAGAAATCAAATAAAACTGATGAAATCCTTTTAAACGGGAACAATATAAACGTTTTCTCAGCTTTGTCTATATATAACTACTTCTGTAAACGCTCTAACCGAATCGATTCTTTGCGCACTATATTAACATTTTGTCGCTCAGAGGTATGTCAATGCACTTCACAATATCTTCAATTACGTATTCCCGTCACTTCAAAGGATCCAGGAAACTGTAAGCGAAGCTTTTAAGATCATCGGAAGTATAGACGGAGCTTTGCTTTTGTTCGAGATACGAAATAAGAGATCCGGGCGAACCTCCCCAATCGTCGCTTTATACTCGAGGCTTAGATTAAGTCTGCCAAGAAAAATTTATCCGACCCCTTCCCCCTCTATGGGGACGTCTTTTCTCTACGCGGCTCGAGAATCGGAGGGGTGGGGGGGAAAAAAGAAAGCCAGCAATATGGCCGTTGTCCTGGCTCGGATCTCTCGCAAACGATATCCTCCTTCTGTAGGAGGGATAGTCATCCGAGGGTTCCTCGACGGATAGGGAGGGGTGAGGGGGGGGGGGAGAGTTCCTCTATACGTAGGTAACTCAATTTAGATCGAGTAGCGAGCATTTGTTACTCGGCTCAACGCTTCATCCCGCCTGGAGCTACCGGCCGTTTTTATTTCCTATTATTTATCTGGATAAATAAGTCAGTCGGCTTCTTCTGAGTTCCTACACTCTCGGATTCCTGGTATCCCTTTGTTATCGATGCCAGTACCTAATGGAGACGTATGGACGAATTATTAGAATTGATACGTTATTTTCGCAGGACGCGGCCAGCTCTGTGACCACCTACATATCGTTCCGTTACTTCAGACACAAAAGATGGAAGTTTTGCATTCAGAATCAAAAGGAAAGGCAGATATTAGTGCGGTGTGGGTCTTAGATTTTTGATATGAGTGTTACCTAATGCGTACTGGTCAGACCGATTCGTACTGGCTCATTTTTTTGGTAACCGCTTAATGTTTGCGATTTTTAGTGGTGAGAATATGAAGGGTGTATGGAGTTAGTAATATAAAATACAATTTTAGCTATCTCGATTCATTTCGCGTCGACTTGTAGAAGCCGGAAGAACTCAAGTAAGTTTGATGTAAGTTTTGATCAATTGTTTTAAGGGTTTAAGTAAAATTTCAATGAAATGATATAATTGTTTAATACACTTTATGTTTTCTTTGAAATATATTTATTATACCATCTTAATGATAAGTGTATAATATAATTTATATCATTTGTGTGTTAGGTATATAATATTTTAATCGGTTCGCTTAGTTTCCTAAATCGTACCAGTACGGTTTAAGAAATCACGATGAAATTTGATCTAAGTCTTAACTCACTCGTTTTAAACTTTTCAAGTACGAGAGAAAGAAAATATGGTCTTTGGACGCAGAAGTGTTAAAAGAAGATAAAATATACTATTGTTCAAAATGTTTGTAATATTTTTTACTTTTAATGTTTTTTACGAGATTGGAGTTTTTGGAGATTATTAATTTAATAAATCAGCCATGTTAAGAAATTATTATTGCACCGCGATCGAACTTTATTTCAACGATCGGATCTTAGGAAATTATTTTTTTCAATATTCATAAAAAAAACTTGAAGTAAAAGCGATACTTTTCTTACGTATGTCCTGTCGTGTCACAATATATTTTCATGCAATGGAAGTAAAATCAAAACTAAAACACCACTTGAAAAGCATCGTACGAAACTCACAATGACGATAATCATAATAATCCTCAGCCCTCTAGAGATTGGTGGTAGTATTTGACCTTTTAGAATTTACTCTTCCGGATTTTTGTCGGACATGCGAATTTGACGAGCAGCCGTGGTTCCAAAGTCTAATGGACAGAGACGAGTACGAGAATGAAGGCGGTAATACACATAAGTTACAAGCTTGTAATAATCGCCACCAGCCGCAAATGTTCGGCCCTCCGAATCCGACTAGTGGAACGCCGCACGAAGGTTACGACGGCCATGAGAGGTGGGACAAAAGAGGGACTCGGGAATATTTGCCAAGAATTAACGTGACCGCGAAATGTCGACGATGTTTACGATGAGCTCGATTCTCTTCCACTGGAGTTTGGATGACACTTTGTCACTGGGAGCGTAATTAATATATTGGGTATGAATTATAAGATATTGCATATTTAGAAAAGAATGCGTTGGTTATTGTTAGTAAGTTGCATATAGATAAACATCTCTCTTGTTATCTGCTTAATCTCGTTCCTTCATAATGCCAATTAATTGTTAAGGTATAGATATAAAGACATGTAAAGTACACTCAAACCTGTTTTTGCGCGGTCTTTTTCTGTGCGATTTGTTTTGTGCGGTATATGCAAATTTCAATCAAATTAATAATCAAATAAATAAGTAGCAGGTTTGATTGGCCATTTAGCTTATTCGATGTTTAATATGTATTATTGTACACATGAATCGAATAAAAGACAAATGGAAAACCGAAGAAACACTTGTGAAATTTTGCTTCAAAGACGCAAAAGGAAATTAGTTTTGCATCGAATCGTTACTGGCGATGAAAAATGGATCTATTTGAAGAATCCTAAACGGAAAAAATCATAGGTTAATTCGAGACAACCATCAACATCGACTGCAAAACCAGATCGATTCGGCAAGAAGCCAATGCTCTGTGTTTGGTAGGATCAGAAAGGTGTGATGTATCATGAGCTTCTAAAACCTGGTGAAACTGTTAATACTAATCGCTACAGACAACGGATGATCAATTTGAACCATGCATTAATCGAAAAACGACCAGAATGGGCCAGAAGACACGGCAAAGTAATTTTGTTACACGACAATGCACCTGCACACAAAGCAAAACCAGTTCAGGATACAATCAAAACACTCGGCTGGGAGCTGCTACCCCACCCGCCGTGTTCACCAGACTTGGCTCCTTCCGACTACCATTCGTTTTCATCGATGGGACACGCATTGGCTGAGCAGCACTTCGATTCCTACGAAGAAGTCGAAAATTGGGTATCCGATTGGTTTGCTTCAAAAGACGAACATTTCTATTGGCGTGGTATCCATAAATTGCCAGAAAGGTGGTCAAAATGTGTAGAAAGCAATGGTCGATACTTCGAATAAAATTTTTTTACTTTCCCATTAAAAATTGGTGTTTCATTTTCACAAAAAAACGCTCGCTTCATACCGGTACACCTGATATACTAACTGTATCCAGACTATCCTCGTAATTATGCGAAGTTCTTGATATTGGTTTGTTTACCCTGAAGGTAACGTGCTTTAAAAATGTACGTTGAACACCTTCAATAGGTCTTATACATTTAGATTGCTTAGAGTTCTATATGTGTGATGCATATTCACAACAAGGAACAGCATGGGCCCGGTTAAACATGCAAACATTCCTAAAATCTGTTGCGTTGGTAAAGATTAATCCCAGAGCTCTTAAAGCCTTCTTCGTCACCAGCTTTATATGACTGGCAAAAGATAGAGAGACTGACAAGGTAACACCCAGATTAGTCGTTAACACACGCTTAGTGAGAGGCAGATTATTGAGATGGTAGATATAATTTTTTTTTAATTTGGCACCCGTGAATCTCATAACATGGCACTTTGAGATATTTAAGGGTTAAGCTCGTGTATCACGGTTAATTCTTACATTAGCCTTCAGATGCGAGCGTAGTTGCTCACAAGATATTGAGCGCTGCATCCTTGAGGGCCTACACGCGCCGATAAAAACATTAGGGAGGGGGGATTTCGGAGCGCGATATTCTCGGCCGTGGCGCACAATAGGCGCTCGATTCTCAAAAAGTTCGTTCCCGAAGACCGGAAGGCCCTCGATGGGAAAGGACCGGGCGCAGAAAAGGGGCACGGCGGCCCCATTGTTTCCGCGGTGTAAAAGGTGGGCTAACAGCAGTCCTGCCGCGGCAGGCGGGTAGGAAGAGACGCGGAAGGGGCCTCGAGCGATTCAGGGTGTTCCGCAAGTGTAAATGCCAAGTGAACAGTTCGAGTGAACAGCCCTTCAGCGCTCGCGGCGGCCCTCGACCTTTATAATCCGAGCATAATTACTGGGCGGGCAGTAGCGCCTCCGTCGTTTCTCCGACCACCACCATCACCAACGACACCGCCGTCACCGTCAGCACCACCACCACCGCTGGCTACCATACACGAGAGATTAATTGTTATTAATTATT
This sequence comes from Ampulex compressa, assembly GCA_038496175.1. Classification (NCBI taxonomy): domain Eukaryota; kingdom Metazoa; phylum Arthropoda; class Insecta; order Hymenoptera; family Ampulicidae; genus Ampulex; species Ampulex compressa. The sequence goes on along the minus strand of JBCFXI010001328.1, from coordinate 34,637 downwards.
TTCCCGCGGCGGGTAATTGCGTCATCGCCGGCAGCGTCGGTAGCCAGCCGGTAACCGGCAGCGACGTTGGCTTCGCCCTTTAACAATGAGGCCAACCGCGTCCTTTTCAGACCGTGTCCGGAAACGGCCGCTTGAAAAACTGCAACCCGCAACGAACCTGCAGCGCTCCCTACGCTCCGTACTTCCGATTAGATTCTTTCAGCGGGTGTACTCGCGGACCTCGGGCCTCCCTCCCTGACGAGCTACTCGTGACTACTTCCACATTACTTCATCTTACTCTCCTTCTTCTTCTGATACGCACTGTTGCCGACCGGGAGTGCGGTTCGACCATTGTTTCGGGCACCGATTCGCTGGATCGAAGGCCTTTGTGGCTCACCATGGTTAGGATGAGAATTTACTCGCGGAACTCGACGCGTTTCTGAGGGATTCTAAGGTTGATTCTTCGGAAAACGCGAGGATTAGCTCTGATGTGTTGAAGTACAGAGAAAAGACAATTTCTTCTTTTAAATCGGGCCTTGTATAGATGTGATTTTGATACTTGGTTTTGGATTTGTAATGGTTCTGCTATGTTATCTGTTGAGTGATATAGTTAGCGTATTGATAGTCGATGCTGTGCTGTGCTTAGACTTAGATTTGTTATTTAAATTCAAGGAATTATCGCATGTCGCGGTATCAAGCCGGATATTGAAATTTGATAGGTTTTCAATTTACACGGTCAGCTACAATGTAACAATGTTATCATTGGTGGGTAGGTTCCGGCGTATTATGCGCGGGAAAGTTCAAAGAAACGTTATACGCTCAAAATTCTTGATAAACAGTACCTCCGCAAAGTAACAAAATTAAGATTTAGTAATCAGATCAAATCAAACGGATAATAAAACCATTTGAAACATTTGTTTGCCCTAATACCTTGCTTACGCTTACTGTTATACGTTTAGCGACAATGGCGGAAAATTAGAATAGGTTTCCGGTAGCAATATTTCAGATCGATGAAGGAAGTTTCTTTTAAATAAATTCGAATTCAAGCAGTTCAAATTTCGAAGACTAACAGCGTTCCGTGGATCTAATGTACTCCAGGAAAATCAAGATCGAAAATTCATGTTATCCATATGACCGTGTCTACGGGCTTTAGGGCACCGTAGAGGCAGTCTTTTTCCTGTAACACTAATCGTTTGTGGCGTCGTTCCGTTAACGGGGCTGAACGCAGTGGTAGTTTCGTCAGTTTCGCAGGAACATTGCTTCCAAGGGATTGCGGATACTGGATGCGTCACCGAGGACGAACGCCGAGGAGGAAAGGTGCCGTTGTTTGCGAGTGAAGTGGGTGCCATATCTCGTGCGCGTCTTTCCTTGGCGAGTGACCGTGGCAAGCTGAATTGCTTTTGGCTTGCTTAGGTCGACCTAGCCCTAAAGGGAACGTCGACGACGGATTTAAGAGTACACAGGGCGTTGTACCGCGTAAACTGCCATTGTAAACGCTTATCCCCCCTGTGTATTCCTTTCGTGAGATAATTCACGGCAAATACTGCAAAGTATGTTATGATATGTCCAATATATAGGAACGTTTCTTAACTGTTTGTCGATGTTAATCGATGTTTCTTTTGGATTACGAAGCTCTTGCGGTAGTTTAATCTTCTATTTGTCTGATTCGTGCTTTGGTGGGAAAACACTTGGCGATTACAGAACAGTCTTTTTATTTAGGATAATTCTCGAATTGGGAAAAGAAAAGGAAATTATTTAAAATATAGTGTGTATATAGAAAGTTATTTTGAGGCCACCGTTAGTGATAGAGAGTGAGTGAATGAGCGATGAATCTTCGTACGAGTGTGGAGATTTAATCTATTGACTGTTTCGCATGTAAGTTTTTGTGTATTATAGCCAACCCCATTACTCCAATATGTAAATTACTAAAAATTAATTTGGTTAAAGGATATACTGGATAAAGCTTTGATTTTAATTAAAATATTAGTAAAATTTTTTAAATAGTTGATTTATCTTTCGTGTTCTGTGAATTCTTAAGTTTCAAATGCACTATAACAGAACGCTAAACAGTGTACAAAGATTTGATATAGTTTTTAGAGAAAATGCTATAAAGTGGTGCGAACTAAAAAGTTTTCATGGCTTAATTTGCACAATATAATTGTCGTATAATTAAGAAATGACTCACGAAACGCATAAAAACATGCTTATACATAAACTTCAATCTGCTCCGCCAATTTTTACATCTACATTTACAGTCGCCTATTATGTATTGCTACAGGTACTTCACAATTTTTAAGTGTACAATCCAGAAAAGTTTTGCGAATGATGTACGACAAACCGATATACGATGTCCAACTTCGCGTGCTTTCATACAAAAAGGACACAAAATACGAAGATTAAGTATTTTTTTCAGTAGTATTATTCATTACTATTAAAATATATCTTACAAAAATAAGGCAGTATTACGTGTACCGTATTAAAATTCTATTCTACACAAAGTACCGAAATACGAAATGTATTTCTGATAAACACCGCGGAGATCATTATCTTGACCATTAGCATTAAGAGTTAACAATCTCCAACCACAGGGCCAATCAAGCCAAAAGTCGCACAGATTCGCAACCTTTTCTCGCGATATCGTCACGAATACCGCGCGACTACGAAATTAGGCATCCTGCACGCACCGCGATGCGAAGCCTTGCTTTCGTAGCGCCGCGTGGATAGGCAAAAAGTGGCCATTGCGACTAGCGCAGATCGTACGCGTAATCGGGACGTTCGCCTGTCTTGATCCGAAGGAGTCTTGGCGCAGGACACTCGAAGCAGATCCTGCCATCTAGTCGGGGGTGCGTAAGCTTCGACTTGTATGTAAACGCGCGTGGGCGGAGGTGCACCGAGAAAAGGGGGTGGAAATTTGCTCTACGGAACAGCGTGGAGGGTGGAGGAGGGCGCAGAAGAAAGAGGGGGGAGGGGAGAGAGAGAGAGAGATCGAGTAGAATCACACGAGTGGACCGAAGAAAGAGAGGAAACCCTGGCAGCGGGAGTGGGGTGAGGGGTTGGTCGACCGAGGCTGTCCGCAATTAAAATAATTCCCTTTCTGCCTGCAGCCGAGCGGAAAGAACTTACCAGCACCCTCTAGCGAGTACCCCCGGGGTGCCGCTCCGCTCGCCATCCCCGCCGCCCCGCGCCGGCCACCACTTATTCCCCCGCCTCTTCCTTCGTCCTTTAGCGGCTCTCTGGTAAGCATAGCTATTTTAATTGTGTCGTCCTCCGGCAGGATGACCAGTCCGCACGGGACGGCGTGGAATGAACGCATCCACCCTCTCCCCTCTGCCTCCTCCCACACCGCCACCCTTATCCCACCGTTCTTCTGGAGCCGCGCCTCGAAAAGCCCGAGTATGTGGCCGCGTTATTATGCTTTACCGGCGAGAATTGTCGAGGAGATGGCGGGGTGATTGCATTGAGGGGGGTAGGAGTGAGGAGTAGGGGGAAGGACGATGCAATCTTCCTGAACCGCGAGAAAAGAGCGCGGGTGCCCTTCCCACATCCAAGGAGGGAGAGGTCGTGATCTTGCACGAGAGCGTCTCGTTCCATCATTTGGGAGGGCCGTGCGATGGACAAAGAAGGAAGAACGTTCACCCGAGAGGATCGTGCCAGAATCCGTGGTCCCTCTTTTATCGTTACTGGACAAGTGCCGTGGTTTAACGGAGTAGACCTGATACTAGCCTATCAACCTGGTAGACCCATTTTCGGCGACTCCTCATTCACGTCGCTTAAGTTACACGGGTCTCGCGTTGTCGAGATTAACATTCATTTTGGATATACAGAAATGAGCTATTATGTGATAGTTATACCATAGATCGGTATATTAGTTAATTATTTGATCGATTGATTATTAAATAAATGTACGCGGTTTTTAATGTTTAAATAAGTACAATGCATCTGTGGTTGTGGATTAGGGAATTATTAGTGGAATATATTGTTATTACAAATAATCTCGGAGTCCTCAAAAATCTTTTCGCGCGCTTCACTTTTGAGATTAATGTACAATATTATGTGATGGCTATGGACGACATTTTTGTATCCGTTAACAATATTTTTAAATATTTCTGATGATGTTTCATTTCATACGGATAGTATGAGGTACGAACTGAAATGTAGTTCAGCTTGCACTGAAAACGGTACACGCGATGGAGAGCGTATAAACACTAGATGTATCGAATAAGTCAGAATAACGGGGTACTCGTTTTATAGGAAAAGTGCAGAACTTAATGACAGTATAGATTTTTATATTTTACAAGATATTATTGCAGTATGTAGATTATTATATGGATCTGTTGACATTTTTTTGGCCTTACTTTTTTTTAAATATATGCGGTATACCTACATGTGTCCAGAAAATGATGGATAATTCTAATATTAAATGCATAGAGGCTCTGACGTAATGTATATTTTGTATGAATCCGATTTGTGTGATCGTTTATAGACTAGCAATGTATTTCATGTCTTATACATTGCTATATTGGATTCATGAAACTTGTACTATAACGTTGTGTATATTCGTTTTTTATATTTTAAGGGTGACAAGCCTAAAGTTTTGAAAAATTTTCAAGTGATTTTTGGAATGAATACACTTGCTATTGTCATCATAGAGTTATACGTTAATCTTTATTATTGCAGATACTAAAAATCTCCGCTTAACATAATTCTTAGGCATTTGAACATGGGTTTATAGGAATAGATTTTTTAGTAAATATTATGAATACATCGAAGTTGGCTGTACTCACATACAATAGTACATTTGGAGTTGATAAAATGTTTGTAAGAATTCCGTTAACCGTCATCATTAGAAATATAAGGAGAAATTTTATTTAATAGAATCTCCAGCTTCTTGGTTATTTTTAATCAGGGAAAATCATGTCCTCAATGTTGAATTTCGCAGCAGTAATTACTATAAATATACAGAAGTTGAATTAACGTATAATGTGAGAATTGTAGTCAATAAAACGTTTACAATTATTACTTTAGCAATCATTAGAGCTTAAATTAGCCCATAGACTAAATCTGATAAACATCTCGAAATTCAAAGATAAATAGAATGTGGTTTAATTGAATTACTTCTGTGACGTAAGTTATAATTATGCACATGTTGCAATGCTTGTTATTCAACAGTTTTAAATAAGTCTTACAAATAATTATACGTTTTAAATATTTGTCATAAAATGTTTATACCAATAGCAAAATAAAATTAAAAAAACAAACAATAAGGTTTTGATCGTAAAACACATAATTTACGAGTGCTTCTTTCAACGAGTATTACCCGTACATCATACTTCAAACGATCCTTTTTATGCCAGTCATTTTATCTTTGCACCGTGTTTGATTAGCGTGAAGCTTTTCGTGTCGTTTAATTCCAACAAAATCACTCACTCGAGCTTGATAAGAACTCCCTGCCTGGCAGTGAATACCCGAGTAGTTAAGAGAAAGTCACGGTTATAAAGGCGGGGCTTGCTTCTGAAACCATGCAGGATAAAAGTTCTCGACATAGAAGGTTTTGCAATACAGAGAGACATGCAAAAGAGCGACTGATTGAAATTAACGAGTACGTGACGGAAACATCAGAAAGCTATAATTTGTTAAGGATTAATTTACGAGCACGATAAGAGGACCGATGCTTTATGCTGCATAATGGTCCAGTATTTTTCAATAACTTTACATACTATTATATACAGTACTTTGAAATAAATAATTAGATAAGGCGTTATACATTTTATCGAGCTAATCAGAATTGTACTTCGATACAGAAATATGTGAAATAGAAAATGATTACAAAAAATAGCGAATAGTGAAAATAATAATATACACTATTTTTTTTCGTAACACTCAGGCTATACATCATCCGTTTGAAAACAACGATTTGAAAGAGAGCCTAGCCCAAAACATCTTAAAAGTGCGGCAAAATATTCACGATATACAGACTCCTTTTACATTAATAACGTAAAATTGTTTACAGAAAGTAAGATAAGAAAAAGACAGTAAGCAAAATCTGAAGCACCACAACGCTAATCTCGGACTTAAAGTCTCAGACATTATACGTATAAATCAAATCGATCTCTCTCGAATAACACAAAGCACTTCTTAAAACGGCAACTCAACGCGTATCTTACCTTTAATTCAACATACACCCAATTCCTTCTATTTGAATATCACAAGCATTGCTTTTCAAACATCAATGTCACCACTAATAACTTCCCTTATCGTCATTGGCATGGACGAACGCAGCAGATCGCTATTCGCCCCGGTACGCTCGTATTACGGGGATGCGTATCTTGTATACCAACATCAAAACGAACGAAACTCCTTCAACCTCGATATCTCCGGCCGTCTTCCTTGAATATCCAAAATCCCTCCTAATGAGACACTTCCCCTGCGTGTGTAAACCCTTTTCAAATTCGGAAACCGAGCGATTAACTTGAAAAAAGAAAATAAAAAGTGCACCTTTCGTGCGGGCGCCTCTTTCTTCAACGGGACAAAAGTATCTCGGAGGAGCAAGACGAGGAAAGAAGGGCGCGCCGTGGGTAACCTATAGACCGCGGCGAGCGATGCGCGAAAGGTTTATCGCCCGGGCGGCTGCCGTTACACGGTTGAAATTAATCCGAGCGGAGCCCCCGGTTAACCTCCTCAAAAGCGGCCGCAGCAAGGCAGATTCACAACGGGCATTTTACCCGCGGCGGGCTTTTCACAGCCGAGTCAACCGGGCCTGCGAGCCGAGAGATCAACAAGCTCCGCGACTTCCTTGTGTCGCGCGCGTCTGGAAGGAGTGGGTGAGCAGCCGCGGAATTATCCTGCATTCGGTGGCTTCTTCGGGTCGAAAGAAGGGCGCGATTTTCGACGCGAGAGGATCACGAAAGGGCGGAGTCCTTGCGGTGCAACGGCGCCGCCGGGCACGCATAATGGGGCCTCGCATTTTTCGCGAGGCGTGCGCTCGTAATCGCGGCAGGAATCGCTTCACGCGCGCTCTTTCCCCGACGCTGCCTTTTTCGCGCTCTACGTCTATATTGTGCGCGGGAATAACAAGCTTGCCTTTCTCTCTTTCTCTCTCTCTCTCTCTCTCTCTCGCACTTTGTCTCCTTTTTCCATCTTTCTCTTTTAGCGCTAATTCTTTAGGGAGAGACTATCGGTGGTTCTTTACGGGGCGAATTAAGCACGATCGGGATATACTCGACGTCGAAAGTCGATGCGACTTGATTTAACTGCAAAAGCTACTTTCCTTGGGATAATTAGTAATGGCGGGTGAAATCGTGGCACACACTCTCTCCTGAGCGTTGCCTTCTTGTTTCGTGTTTACGAGGGAATATCAGCGGTTCTTTGAGGAATGGGCGAAGTATAACCGACACGTTTGACGTCCAAAGAGTTGGATTTAATACTAAAAGATTTTTGCTTAATATAATATGTAATCATAATATGAATCACTGTAAGAATCCCTCTATAATCGTCCTTTCCTCGGCTCCAGCCTTATTCTCGTTGCAAGTTTGCATTTTGCGCAGTAATAACAGTGTTGCTATTCCCTTTTGACGTATGATTCTTTTACGCGGAAATATCGGCAACTCTGTGCGAATTAAGAGATTAATTTATAACCTCCAAGAAAATTACTTTACACTCGTTCGTTCCCTGAGTCTGCATTACGTGCTCGTATTTTGCGCGGAAATAACAAGCTTAATTTTCGCTCTCGACATTGGTTATTTTATCAGGAAATATCGGCGGGCTGTTGTGGGGTAAGAGGAATAAGAATGAATTTAAAACCATAGGTTAAGGCAAATTAGTTTTATACCGAAAGGTACTTACTCGGTATATTTTGATAACTATTACATAGATTACTGGTTTTATGTGTAGGTATGAATGTTTATCTCGGCAGTACCATTTTAGCAGTTTATAAGTGCAGAGAAATAAAACAAATAACAATAAATAACATTTTTGGCGTTTTAAGACAAATAAAAAATATGGGGAAATACGTAGAAGAGAGCATATAGGTACAATATATTACAGATCGTGGTTAATGCTCCAAATTGATACAGGTACAAAAATTAATTTAAACTTACTACAAGTATACAAGCAGAAATGATATAAAACAATGTACATCCGCCCACTCATTTTAACGCACCACTAACATTCCCCGTTAGTCTAGAAATGATCGTTATATAATTCTGCTCGAAATGCTTTATCTTCGTCTTCTAACCCATTACAACATACGATACGATGTGGCATTTATATTCCCGTTTCTATCATAAAATGCTCTATTCTATAACATTTAACAAGAAATGATCGCATGGGAATTTTCCAGTCACTAAAAAAGTATCCTATCGACGCGCCAGTTCCTCCGAACTCAATAACCTCGAACCCGAATCCTGAGGCTCTGTGCTGTAAACGACATATCGTCGGCTCGTTACGCACCTATTAAATGCGTGCAGCCGGCCTGTCAAAGATATTAGGGGTATTCGAGCGAGTGGCCGGCCGTGGAAAAATAAGTAATTAGAAATACCGCGTGGATAATATACGGTGCAATTAAGGCCGAAAGAGGGCCACCTAGCTGCCGCGAGCCACCTCCTTCTACCGCCCTCATCCCTGTGGCAGCGTGCGGTGCTGGTGGCGCCGTGCAAAGGGGGGTGGAGCTTCACCCGGATGCGGATTCATAATTAAACACGCCCTTAAAACAAAATCATTACGGCTGTGTCGGCCGGGGCGGCTTCCAGCCCCTCTCCCAGTCGGCTCTTGGGGCTGTAGGTGAGCAGGTGGAGCGGCCGGGATGAGAAAGGGAGAGACGTGCCAAAGGGGTGGCCTGAAGTGGGCAGCGAAGCGGGGGGCAGGGGGAGGGTTAGTTTTGTCGATGTCCTCCACGTTTCTACGGCTTCCACCCACGCGGACGGCCGGCGCTGTGAGCGTGTACGAACGACAAAGATCGTATTCACGTAGGTGGAGGCCCTCGTACATTCGTGCATTCATTCGTTTTCCCTTGCTACAAGTGCCTGTCCTCTCTTCGGACAACGACCAGCGTAAACGTACATCACCGCCTTCGCCGCACCCGTCACGTACACCCTACGCCGCTCTCTTTCGCTCCCTTCCCCTTCTTTCCGCCCCCTTTTCCGGCCAGCTACCGCTGGGGATGGCCGCGCGTTCCATATCCGCAGGGTGTGCACGCCTCTGGATTATAAGCCTAATTCGTAGTACAACCCGCCCGAAATTTCGTTCTTCCGCCGAGGACGCCTTTCGCCGGATGCTTCGGAAACGTACGAAGTAATCCGTGAAACGAGGGAATTTTCGTGCATGATAGGAGCAGTGTTAATGATATGCGTGACAGTAATGTAGGCGTCATTTATCGCGTGGATGCTCGTCCTCGATTGGATTAGAATTTGTTACTTAGCGTGGATTATTTGAAATAATATAAAATAAGATTTGCTATTTAAAGTATGGATATCGATTAATCTTATTTATGGTTGAGCCTGCTATAGAAATTTTGGAGCACTTTACCTCGTAGATACGATATGAATGGTTGGTTTAATTTTCGATATTTATTAATGAGGATGTTTAATCCAGAGCGGGGGGTAGTATTCAATCGAGTACACTATTCGATACCGTTCTAATGTAAGGGTGGTGTTAAATCTATTCGTCCATATTCATATACATCATATAAAAAAATCCACATACTTTTACCTACTTTATTAAAGCAATTCTGCACGCGTAGTCAGTGTCAGTAACCAATCAGCCACCCGCTCGTGTTCGAATAACATTGGTACCTATGGCATTCTTAACCAATGTCACTTTTACCAACAAAACTCCTCGTATTTCTAAACAAAGATTTTTCCAACATAACTCGATTAGCAAAGCAGTCGACCGGACATGTTTCGTCCTTAAGCAAATCTAATACACCGCGGTGATTCGTCGAGCCCGATCCCTTGGCAAAAACTCGAGCTTCCACGCGTAGCTCTGCGACACATATTCCAGTAGCGTGTCCGGCCGGTGGAAAAAGTGCGCCATAGGATCTGCTCTAATCGTAAATTTCTCCCCCCTACCGTACGCACGGTACATACTCGACTGGCTGTCGGGCAAGTGGATTCAGCGAGTCGTACAAAACGCCGGACTAGCACCTCCAAACGAGAGCCCTGTCTCCGTCGTGGAGGCACGGGGCAAGGGGACGATGCTGGCGCTGGCGGTGGTGGTGGTGGTGGTCGTGGTGGTGGTGGTAGTGGTCGTGGTGGTGGTGGTGGTGCTAGTGGTGGTGGAGACGACCTCGGGCTCGTCGTAAGCCAGAGGGTGGAAGCTAGTTCCGCACACCTCTGCGCGGGGGTGGGATGGGGGGTTGGGCATGCGAACCTACCGAGGCATCCCGGGATTCGAACTGGTACCACCCACAGAGTCCATCGCGCCGGTCCGGCCGCCCCGCGAGGAGCTTTCGCTATTTTCTCATACCGGCTATAACGGCTGAAAATTCACCCCCTCCAGCCCTCCCTACGTCATCCAGCCCAGGCACCATCGGCCAGTCATCGAGTGGCTTCAGCGGATTCGTTAAGGAATTCGGGTTACATGCGCAGCGACGTTCGGCGAGGCTCTGCTCAGATTTGCACGGCATTGCGGATACTCATATCCTTGTGTGTGCTCAACGTATCAACGCGGCCCGCCTCTGAGAAGTTGCATGCAATATGTCTGCCCCGTAAATGGTGCCGCCGTACTGCGTTCGCGGATGTTTGTAACGAATGCATTCGCGCTATCTGCCGACCGTATTTTTTACGCCCGCCCCGCGCGCGCGCCCCGTGCACGATGAAAATTTCAGGCCAAATAAATATCAATTATTAACGGGGTCTTATGAATATGCCGGGAAATGGTTTTTACGAGATACCGCGTGATATCCGGAGCGCCGACTCTGTGGGTTTGAACTTTGCGGGGTATACGGGTTCTACTGTTGTTTGCACGGAAGAATTCTCGTAGATCGATAATTGTTGGGACGATCGTCAAGGGTTTCTATATGAATATCGTTGAGTGAATTCAAAGCGTGCCGAGGTATAATCGTATTGAAAGTAGAGACCGCGGGATGATTAATACCATCTTATTCACTTCTTGAAGCAAATATATTTGATTTTTTTACGAGCGTCTTTTGTTTATGACCGTTTACTTTTAAAATTCCGCTCTTTAATAGTTTATTACGCGTAAAGGATGAATGCATGACTTTTACCGCTATGAATGTATATAATGATATTTTTTAGTATGTAAAATGTGCAATGCTATATAAATGTGTACAAAAGACGCAATAATCTTCTTTAGCCCTTCTTCCTACTATTACAGGGCACTATTTACCTTTGTTAAGCAGTCTGCTGATACTACTGATGACTAAGCACCCACGTCGACACTTCACGACGATCGTGAAATTCTAAGTACACCATCAACTGGTCCTCCAGGCCTTTGCCAGGCTTTGGGCCCTTCACGTTCCTTGGTAAACCCTTCTTACTATGTCCCGCTATTTAACATCGTAACAATTATCACTGTACGTATACATATAACATGATAACTTTAAGTACTCTATGTGACGGCATAAGAGACGACTCATCTACGCGCTACAGGGCATAGTACTTCTCGTGCAAGTACTCCTGCCCTTCTCGTATTTTTTTTTAAATTCATTTTCAACACCCACTGTTGAGGTCATTTGGCCCAGGACATACTGTTTAAGCTGGGTTCCTATCTACCAAAGTTACAATAAATATATATCACATGGAGAAAAAAGATCTCTATCCGCTAAACCAGCTCTGTATATGTCATATTGTATAAGTTGTATATTGTCCGCGTGTATAAGGTAGAGTCTGTCGAGCCTCATCGACGAGGTCATGAGGAGACCCAGGATTCAACATCCCGATCCTTTTCTTTTTCTCTCTGTCATTTCATCCCAGTTTTTACTTACAGCAACCAGTAATCACGATAAGACTTATCTCAGCACCTATACTGCAGCAGTGGCAACCTTGAGACGACATGAACACACGCATAACTTCCAAAAGCGACAAAGAAGCAACCGTTATTCGATTACAGAAAAGAAACTCCTGCAACGCTCTTCGCGTAGTGAAACGATCGGCACGAGAATCATTCCGGGGTCACACATCGTACTCGAGAAAACTCTGCATAGCAAATAGAATACGATCGATGATCTTTCTTGGATAACGGGATGTCATTCTCGCGGAGGACAAATATAACATTTGCCTCAGGACTTTTGCCATACTGATATCTTAATGTTATCACTGACAGGGGCGATGTGCGGTGGCATACGAGGCAACGACTTATCCAAACGCTAGACTGCAGATATTTTGGACTTTTCTCACAAGTATTCTTGCCCCTCCCCCTCCCTTACATTCCAACGTACAGTACTTCCGAATAGCAGTGAATGTCTGCGTGCCTAAGGTAGGGTCTGTCTAGTCTTACAAGCAAACGCGAAACATAATACGTCAATCCTTTTCCCTTCTCTCCATCCTTTTGCTTCAGTCTTTATTTAGAACGATCAACAACAGCGAGACTTGCCTCAACTCCTATGCCTACTCCTATATTATGTTGCGATACTGCGTGAGTATTAGATTGATCCCAAAAGTTCATGCGAAATTTAAATGATATAGTACCCAAATATTTGAGGTATACCATACCAAGATACAAATAGACATTTATTCCAAAGCCTAAACTTTCTCAATTAACATTCTGCGCAGTTAGCTTTAAGCGCGATCAGGAAGCTGTCATACAATAGCTAACGAACTCGGCTACCGACAATAAATAAATATTAGTCAGATAAAAATTCCCACAAATTTATCGATCAACTTAATGTAATCTATCTACAGATCGTCGTACTTAAATGATCATCGGAACATCGTAAAATGACAAAAAACAGCCACTACCAAACGCACATTCACGGAGAGATATCAAGCATCCTACGGATACCTGGGGGGGTAAAAGAGGCGGCCTTAGGGGCATTCTCGCAAAGGTACCGGCATCACGTTCTTCATTTGTCACTTCGTTCATCGTCGGAGGAATAACAAGGAGAGGGAGATCGGCCGGCGGAAGTCGCGGGAGACAGCCCGGCAAAAGAAGGCGAAAACCAACGAAATGGAACGTTCGCAAACGAGTCACGATCCCCTAATTAGGGAGCTAAATACCGCTGACGTTTTTTGCCGTTGCAATATTATCATATTTAGTATGCGCACTTAGGAAGCCGGCTTAAATAAGCCCAGGGACCTACGGAAGCTCCGGGCGAGAGCACGGAGTCTAATAAGTTCCACTGGTCGAGCTGTGCACGCGGACTGCACGTCGTATTTCTGCAGGAGCTTTAACCCCTTGCACTTTGCTACCTGCTAGAGGTGGACGATCGGTATAGGTATCGATCCTTGTCTCTTCGAAATAGACGAGCCACGGTCGTTGAATTAAAATGATTATTGGTGGTACGCATCGATGTCGTCTCTTCGAAATGGACAACTGGACTTATGGACGTTGTTAAATTTAGTTCACGGCGTGGTATGCTCGAAATCTTGAACATGCCGAAGAGTTGATGATCTCGCTCGAGTAGGAAATAATCTCGTTTCTGCTCGATCGAGACCATTGACTCTTTGGCTTGTTATTAAATTTAAATACGTATTAGAGATTGAAGGAATGTATTTACAGATGTATTACAATTTTGGAGTTGTGTTGATGCGGGTTGAGCAAAGAATCGAGTAAGAATGATTCGTATCTACTATATCGTGTTTCTGATTGATGCTTGCAATCGGATAATCTGAAGAATTAATAAAGTGATCGTTGCTTGAATTGTCGAGAGGAATAGCGTGTAATATAATGGACTGGTGTAGGCAACGGATTAATAAGTATATTTGGAATGTGCATTCGCAATGTTAATTATTGATATGAAAAATGGAACGCAGTGTTCATTCACCCCTTTTGAGACTAATTCCTTTATGAAAATTTCATTTGCATAAGATTAATTATCTTTGGAATTTGGCATCGTTCTGTTTGGTCATAATGATCTACATGAAAGATGTCGAATACATCACTATCAAAGATAAATTTGCCTATCTCGTTCTAAAACTAATATATTTTTTCCATTACCTCCGTCTCGAATAAAACATTCTGCATTTTTAAAAGTCCTATTCAACATTTACAAAATATACATAATATAATCTCGGAATGTAATGATGTAATGAAATTGATAGACCTACTAATCCGCTTAGTAACGAATTGAGAAGGCGATTATGTAACAAGGACTACTGAGTAACGGTAATAAATAAAACAAACTAGGGTTTTTAAAAAGATGGACATTTCGAAGCAACGATATTCAGTAAGCGTGCATATACCCTCCTAAATCACAACTATAAATTTGTTGATCACGTAGGTGTATCCAGTATATTCCAAGAATCGAGATTATCGCACCAGGTGCCCATTGGCTCGACGAAAGTGGGTTGGGAAGATACGAGAGCCGCAAAGGGGTAGTCACTACTACATAGTTCGAAGTCTCTCGATAGAGCGAGCCACTCCTGGCGTTCCATTGGGTTTCGATTCGTGGCTCACCGGCGTTGAAGTCTCCTATCGGCCCTTGCACCGTTTGGTTTTCGCTATTTCACGATATTTGCCCTTCGTCGTATTGTAGATGAAAATTCGTATGTCGGATGCAAAGCATCCGATGCGAATAAGCATCTGACGAATAGCACAAGGCATTTTGTTGGTATCGCGATATCACAGTGTATTTTTAATCCCTGTAAGTCATAATCATCGTCGATGCTGATCGTGTAGAAGTTATCGCTCTTCTCGTACGACATATCGTCTTATTAAAGATTTTATCGATTTATATTACAAAGCAATGGACAAACAAACGTCGATAATGTGCGCAAGTCGGAAATTATCAAGCAGCGATTGGTATTATTTCAGTGATACATGCTAGGCGATCGTCGTCTATAGTCGGCGCACGGCTGTACGTATTAGTCAACCACTGTCGGCTGTACTCGACGTAAGCACCAAAAAGAACATATAACTCGGTTCAATACAGTACAATTTATGCACCTGAATATTACGCAAGACTGTTTCGCAAGATACTTTTAAAATGTACTTAAATATTCTGCGTGCAGTGATTAACAGTTCAAAACAAAACCATAAACTTAATTTCAGCTCTAGAATCCCATTGCAAACCTATCAAACCATTCTATTACCCTCGATTATAAATGATTTACTTTAAAATTATCATGAAACAACGATTTCTGACGTTTAACACTGAACTACCCTAACACCCAAAGTACTCGTTAGTTCTTATCAAAACGCCATATACTTAAGAAGACGCATTCTTCAACATTTTTCACGTTTCCCTCGCGTGATCTAAACGACCAAGTAAATCTGCTTATTTGCCTTCTTTTCCCTTCACAGATGTCCATAATTAATCCAAACGCGTAGAGATAGTGTGAGTTAGATCCTGTATTACGCGTTACGACGAAATTCGTACTTTGTATTACTAATCGTCCGCGAAGACAAAGGGGCAGGAGGGTCGACGGTGGCAGGGAGGAGTGTCAGGCCGCTTTAACTTGGTAGTCCTCCCGGAAACGGTTTGGGGGGTGGGTCGCCAAGGAGGCTGATCCGGTGGCGCGAAGACGGCTAAGAAAAGTTTTGGCTCGGCAGAAAGAGAACGACGAATGGTGGACGTAACGGCGAGGTGGAGGCAGGCTACGAGAGGTTCTAATTTACCGGGACGCGGGGACTTTGCGTCTGAGGCTGGAGCTAACTGCTAATTTAAGGGTTAATTCCTTGGGAGACAAGTTGGCAGAGTTACGACGAAAATATTCATGGCATTATGCATACGCTTAGGTGGACGCGGCCGTCGCTAATAAAAATTAAAAAGTCTAATTGCGAAAGGTCGTCTTACTGGCATTAAGGCTCCTATCAATTTCCTTCGCCGCAGCCGCTTTATGAATATGAGAAAGAGCTTTCTCGCGTATTTTCACCTCTAAATAATGCTGGATTTGTTTACTCTGATTCTTTTAATGCGAAGATAACGATTATCGGTGGCAAATGTTGTTAAATAAGATATTGTTCAAGTACATGACATGAAAGTATAAAGGAATAAATATATTAGAATATATAGTATAAGTAATGTCACGTACATTTTGATCTTAATCCCATGTTTTCATAACATCAGTGTATAGTTATTTACGTATATGATAATAAAACGTAAGCTGTATTGAAATTCTTGCTGATACTTGTGATTATATTTATAATCGTTATTTTATTTTTTGCTTTAAGAAGTCGTACTTTTTTAACTTTAGCATTCGTTGGTATAACCTTATTTGCATTCATGAATCAAGATTCGCAACTATTTAGTCCTTTGTTGAAAAAGTGGATTGCCTGATTTCTTTATTCTTGGATCTCTTAATTTTATACGAAAATAATAAGTTGTATTTTCCATAGGACGATAAAATAAATTCAAATTTGTGACATATATTACTTATGCAAATTTTTTTATGATTCGTCTTTCATCATGTGTACGACAATGTTACATTACGAGTTTTCATTTTTTTGATATTCAATCGACGATTGCATGCATAAAGTTTGAAGAGATATGGAAAAGATGTGAAGAAATCTTTCACGTGGATGCAAATGGTACACTAGGGTGGTATTACAATGAAGTACGTCCATCCCGTCTGCGTTACCGTGATCTACAATTTCTGGTGTCAGCCCTTGGGGACGGAAGCTATGAAAAACTGAATGTTATCCGAACCATCTTATAGGCCAGTCGTAAGCATACGTGGAATTGAAATCTTATACAACTAAGTAATTACTAATAATTAGCAACTGCTTGAACGAAAGTAGAATCTGCGTTTAAAAAATTGTCATGATGGAAAGATGGAACACAGAATATACAAATATATTATATTTTATTTTTGCATTTTTTATATCTCATTCATGAATTTATTTATACAAAAAGTTTCGTAAATCAATTGAAATAATTCTTAACGTTAATATTCAGATAAGAGTAAAAATAATGATTCATAAAGTGTACTATATCTTCTGGACTTTTAAGCAATTTTCAAATTTCACTAATTTACTCTAGAACTACCTAACCAGCCAGTCATTCCTTTAAAAACCCGTAGCGCTTTATGACGACGCATTTTCTGAGATTTTCGATGATTTTTATGCAGTGCTTAGATCATTCTATCGATTCATTCAAATTTCTCTTTGTTCCCTCTTTTCTTTTAAAATGTGTATAGTGTTCTAAATATGCCCCAAATGTGGTCGGTAGTTCTAGCGTTAATAACGTCTTAAACAAGCGGATAGAAAATCTATAATAATGCCTGTAAACTTATGAACGTGAATAACAGTGTTTGTTCTTGTGCGTACAATAATTTGTAGAAAGAAATTTGAAAAATCTTATGCTGAAAGTTCAATAGGAGAATGAAGAAGTATTAATACTCTCACTGTTGGTACCTAAACGGAGTGACGCTACTGGCACTTTGCAGATTTCATTCTACATGTACATAGCTAGGATCGCGTCATCTGTGGCGGGCAGAAGAGTCGTGCGAGGGTGAAAGAGCTTGACGGGAGCCTGACAGCCAGATTTGTACATTTTAAATAGCGAGACGGCTCGGTTCCTCGCCTTTCGGCCCCTTATTCCGTAGGATAAATAAGGCCGTAACTTCGGGACAAGGGTGATAATTAAATCGAGATGCTCCAAGCGTTTACTAGCTTTTTTTCAGGCCAACATCGAACCATCTGGGTGTCCTCAACGAGGGTTGCCTTTATTCTTTATTGGATCTTCCATCTAAGGTACAATCACGACTCGTAATAACTTCTTATTCATCGAGTTTACTCGTGAAAATGTTTCTCTTTAAGAAACAGAGATATACCATTTTTTAATACTTATGCACATGGCAATCTGTGTCATGCACAATATCATATAATGTCGAATATTACGTACATCCGTAAAGAAGTATAATAGAATATAAGAAATCAAATCTCTACCTTCTTAACGTTAAGATATCCACCGATGACAATCTCAAGAAATGTCTACATATGCAAACTAATTTAACTTACCAATATTAACATAAATTAATAAACTAAAACAGAGTACAAAATACTACAAAATTGAGCAAATAATATAGAGTATCAAACAACGAATAACACCTGAAATAAAATAGCCTTCTACCTATAGCGGTATATCATACGTGTATAGCATACGTGTATAGAATACATCAAACAACTGCAGGCTTCGATATTCATAAAAGAGTTAACCTGACGTCCGAGTAGCGCGGCTAATCGAGACTCGTAATTCAAATTCCTCGAGTTAGAAATTCCTTTGCGGAAAGCCAGCCGGCACGGGGGTACTATCATTTTCGCGCTGCAATAAGTCCAGCACGAAATCGTTGTCGTTAAAAGAACAGGAGCCACGGCATTCGGGTCCTCGGGCGGGCCGTGGCGGTGGGAGGCTTGTAAAAATAAAGAGAATTTATTTGCGCAATTTGAGCGGAAGCCGAGAAGAGCGTATGTTCGGGCGGCTGCAATCGCCGCCCCTTGGCCGTGGCCGCCCCCGTGGAGAGTGGCAATATAGTTTCCCTAATGGCGCTTAAAGAAATCTTAAAAAGACGATATTAAGAATGTGACTACGGCGGAAAGGAGTCGAGGAAGGAGCGAGGAGGGGGCAGCTCCAGGGGCGGGAGTACGAGCCTGGTTAATCGCCGTAAGACAACCGGAGAAATGAGCGAACAGTAACGCGGGGGTGGACCGGCTCCTTCCCCGCTAGGGTAGAGCGGACAGGGATGGGTTAGGGCGGAATTTAAAGGAGTGTCGAGTGTCGGCGCGGAGGGCCAGGGGAGGAGGAAAAGAGAAAAAAAAATGCGAAGAAATTAAAGATGAACCTTCAGTGAAATGGGCCGTGAGTTTATAAGGACCCTCCGTTTTCGAGACACTCGCGCTACTTCCTTTGCTCTTTATATCCGAGCCGAGTGCCATCTCGTTGGCTCGATCGAGCCACCCTGGAAATAAAACGCGTTTATGTTCTTGTAAGCGCGAGAGCACGGTTCGGATGTATAATTATACGGGAATTTAAGCTGGGCGATTGCGACGACTTTCCTCGGCCCGCTGAATGAATGCTGGAATTTAAAATGGAGGGAATTGCGTGACCTGCCGCGGATTCTACTACTTATCCACTATTCTTGGTATCCTTCAACAAGATTCTCGGCCAACGTGTTTGTTGGAAATCGATACACTGCGAGTATCGCAGCACTTGGCATCGATGAGCGACTTCGTGTTTTCTTAATCGTTTGAATTCTACGAAAACTTTTTACTTTATTATGCCGGAGCACTGTATTTTCAGGCCGAGTCATATTTTTTTTTTATTTTTTAATTTAATTTCAGCATCGACTGCTAAGGTCACTTGGCTTAGAACTTAGTGTTTACAGTGGATTCCGGATCACAAGAGGTGCATTATACATATATGGAAAAACCAGAGGAGATGGGCGGGATTCGAACCCAGACCTTCCGCGTTGGAGTCCGAGCTGAGTAATATTTTGCTTTACGGTATAATCGTGTGGTACGTTTCGGGACAATTACCGCGTAGAAATTAGGTACCTTTTCGTATATATCATAATAACCGCATGTCTGTTTTCTTCCACGAGAGTTTATTGCTTTGAATAAAACCTCGTGATATTTAACAAGTTTCTTATTTTTATAATAAATCTGATGTACACTCGGATTAGTTGTACAATCTAAGATGCTTCACTCATCCCATTATAACGACCTTTCCGCATACATAAATAAAAATTAAACTTACATATAATACTAACTCTCTGCGTTTCTTGTTAGTTACACAAAGAATATCCGTGTAGTAAACATTTCAAAATTGCGTACAAGTATTGCATAAATGTGCGATATGACGCAGGATAAATGAAGCTCACCTAACACAATTACCCTCAACATCCAGCACAAATAGTATTATTTAAATCACAGACGTAGCTCTATAAGTTCGAGCACGCTTCATTCCCGCGCAAGAAAAATTAAACTTAACGTGTGTCTCAATTAAGTTAGCCGCGGTGTCCAGGGTAAATAGAATTATTTAAATGCCGTAAGCCTCGTTAATCGCCATTACCATTTTTGAATGTTTTATAGGAGAGCGAGTAATTATAATCAGGCGATTTAAATTCATCTTCGCTCTTCGACAATCAGTACTCCCAAAGCCACGGCCCAGTGTTTGCCACCGCCAATCGCCCCGAAGCATGGCGCGGCGATGGTACCTCCTGAATACAAAATATCAATCAGCCTCAAAGAAGGTACGGGCGAGAAAAATACTCGGTAATTACGACGAGCTCCCTTCACCGGCGGACGACCTCCAATCACTGGGTAAATACGTTCGTTGTCTCGATTACTTTTGAGGATGGAGATTTCGATTTCTTTTAAAAGGCTCTCCTTCCTACTGGGAGGAGGGGCGCCCTATTTTTCACCCTGTCGCTGTAATCTACCGTAATATTTAACGCTCTCGCTATCGGATAAACGTAGCTGTCAAGCAGAACGAGCGATTAAAAGTACGGTTTTTGCGAGTAGACTTCCGCCCAACCCTGGGAAATAAAAAGTGAATCGTGCTTTCTTGAGTTATTTTGAGCGTATCGTAAATGATCGTGATGATGATTTTTAATGATTTACATGTTAGTCGTTTATTTTGAAAAAGGCCTAACTTCGTTTGTTAATTGTTTTTCGCTAATTGTAGTAACATGTACAGCGTAAAGTTGGTTGTCATCAATGATATTTCACGATTAAGTATATTTAAACGATACGATCATTTTAGATACAAATTCGAAAAAGGTTGCATTGACACCAGTTTATAACAATGTGAGACAAATTAGAGCAGCGAAATACAAGGATGGGCGGACTTATTACGATATATATCTCCAATACAACATGAAACACATATTATTCACTTAATATTCGCTATTATTTTAATACAAATCGTAAATTTAACTCTCTTAGATACACTTAAGCGGTGTAACACATTGATATATATTTTTAATTTCATCGAAACGCAAACTCTTAAATATCTCGATTTGAATATAAGTAGACTTACGCCACTTTCAAAATAAACGGCTCATTTCATCGCAAATCCAACAGCTGTATGAACAAATTTCATCGAACGCACTGTATCGGTATATCGATAAATTTGCGGCCACGGTGAGGAAATAATTAAGCGCAGAAAACTTATTTCCACCGTATCGTTCGTTTGCAGTGCGAGACATACAATATTCCAGGCATAACCTTCTGTGCCCATTTTTCTTTCCACGTATCCCGTTCGTCCCCTTCGAAGTCAGAAAATCCACGTTCCGGCGTGCAAGGGGGCGCGGTATTATAACGAATCCTCACGGAAATTAAAGGAAAGACCTCTATGTATTCTCCCGAGAATTCATACGTAGTCGGTTAATTACGAAATTCAAATTAAGGCAAAAAATGGCGTATCTGGAGGGGCCCGACGTTTTTTAAGGATCTCCCTTTTAAGGCCACGAACTCGCCTACTTATTACGTTTCTCGGTAGCTCTGGTGGTCTGGCAGCCGGTTATTTACCTACTCGAGGTTTTAATTACCTACCCCCCTAGCTCTACGCCGGACAGAAAAGTAATCTTGGAAGTATGTGAAAGCGAGCAGTGAATTCACGTAGCGGACGTTAGAAGCAAAAGCTACATCGACCTTAGCCAGGCAACTCCTCGAGTTTATTAATAAAAACTAATGTCTGCGTAAAAATTCGCGGCAGCAGCGTTACGCCGCTATGGCGAATTATTAAAAAGAAATTTTCCTCCTAGCTTCAAGGAAACTTGATGAGGGTCAGAGAAGCATAATTAGCGTTTCACGCATCGATAATGTAACTTGATATATTCCGTGCCCTCGAGATCAATCTTTGCGTCTACAGTTACCACGGTACTCTTACGTCATAATAACGAGCTACTCAAAACAATAATTATCTCGTAAATATAAACAAATCTAGTTTAAAGAATCTTAACTTTATAAATGTTCAATATTATAAACTCATAACCTTATAAACTTTCAAGTATTGACGCTCATCTTTGTAACATTTACAAAGTTCGAATCGATCATTTGCCCTCGTCGCATACCTTTCCTCATAAATATCCCGCTTTACCGCAAACTTCTTCAAGATGCCATGCGCACAAAACTCGATGTATTTTTCCAACAATACCTTACGCTTTGCTCCACCACGATTATTTACAATTAACTTTAGAGTCAACGCAGCACCGCGATTTATCGCGCAAGAAAAAAGGGCGCTGCACGTCTCTCAAAAACGACAGTTTTTATTCACGTTCGGATTTTGTCGCTGACAAGCTGGAGGGCAAAAACGTCCATATGGCATAGAGGGCCGTTATCCTCCGCCGTAAAGCATGAACGCACGGCGGGCATTTGCACCGCGGAATCGGTCCGCAAACGGTTCTATAAAGAAACCGGGAGGCGCGATAATGTCCAGATACCCACGTTGGCGGTTATTCTCTCGCTGGCGTTGAAACCGATGGCTACGCCCTAGCAGACGCGATGCCGAGTTGTATCGGCGTTACGAGCATCGTAAAAAGTTATAGTTACATTATAATAAGCCGCGGGGAAGCCGGCATACGCCACGAGCCGGGCGATAGGCCGAGGAAGGAGAGGCGAGAACGACTCGGAGGAGTTTATACGTCACTGCGGATGTAAATTCCCTGGGAGCGCCCGAAAGGGCACCAGAAGTCCACGATTTATTGTCACGTAAAAACGAAAGTCCCGATTATTGGGCACGTTTAGAGGGATCGTAACGGGGTAACGGCACGGCCAAAGCTTACAAAGCGACAAGCTTTTTTCGCGGGAAACGCGGCCTAATAACTTTGGCGCGTTTCGATATTGTACAGTGCTTCGGTACAGAAGGTCCGGAAGAGAAAAAACCGCGGGGAATAGTTCATACAATGTGTTACTTGATGATGAGTAACTTTGTTTATCTTTGATTGGGTGTTTTGGAGGATAAAGTAGCCGTGAAATGAGAAATTGATTAGAAATTATGAAGGTAGCCTAATTTTCTAATGAATAATCTTACGAAAAGGTTTGTCTTTTTTAAATGAAAATAGTCGTATTTCGATGCGACGTGTCGATATGGGAGACCAGTTGCTAGAGAAAAAATTCGATATGGTGTGATAGATTACAAATAGACAGCACGTATCATATATATATTCGTCGGAATAAAGGTGTAAGGAGTAAAATGAGACAGTTTTGAAATAATTTGATAACGTAATATTTGGAACTTTGTGCATTTAGTGTATATTATAAATATATACGAAAAGGCGTTTACATACAATGAAAAAATACTGTGTGGGCAAGCAATCGTATTTATTTGATCAAGCAATGTTAAAATCGCAAGAAATATTATCCCTGTGATGCATATTGTTTTGAACAAGTATCACAACACACAATACACTAAACAACATTTACAGCCGTCGATCATCTCGTTTTCTTTGTACTTATAATTCCAGATTTATAATAATATTATGGAAAACTGTACAAAGCGTCATATTGTGTACGATATATAGTCAAGCCATAGACGCCTCTCTTATTTTATGGACAATTATAGTTCTATACAATAATCGAGTATCATATTTATCAAAGTAGGGAGCAAATAAATAGTTATTATTGATTACTTTCACTTTCTCATCGAGCAACCTGTTTCATGGACAAAAAGATTTATGTGGTCTTTAAATGAACTTCAGCAATTAAGTATGAAGAAAGAATCTATAGTGGAGTCTTGTTGTACACTTATTGCAACTCCAAAGTTTTAATAATGCCATAGAAAAACATATGCAAACCATCTACTTACGCGTGTTATATTAGAAAAGTAAAATACACGATAAATGATTAGAGTCATATAACAACCAGTCCTTGCACGGTTTTATTATGACGTACACATTACATGACGGGCTTAATTCGTAAAGCTGTATTGGTCGACATAAATGCATACAGTTCTTATAGAATATTGGCTATAGAACAGATAAAAACTTATTTCACAAGAAGAAATGTATATATACATACATATATCCATATTATTCTATATCAATTTTCAGTCAAATATAAAAATACTGAAAAATGTTAGTTTAGGTTAGTTTATAGGTATAATTTATAGCTATACTTCCGCACCCATATCGGACCAGGTTTGTTATCGACATAAAGAAGAAATGTAAAATTAGTATCGATCACGCACACTTTCTTGTCGACCAATCTCTGATCGACAGACATGTTTCGCGCAGTCCTGAGATGGACTTTTGCAATGAACGTCGATGATGGACCGCTCGGTAGGGGCGGCGATACTGTAAACTCTAGTGCTGGTTCCCGATGGGCGTCCAGGTTATATCCGCGCGTAATATAAAGCCCTGTTCGGCGAGACGAAGTCGGAATAAACGGAAATTACCGGGGCCATCTTGTAATTATACGGCTAATAGGAAGGTAATTTAGTGTCTCGAACTCGAGTTACCAGTGCGGCTCTGCCGCGGTAGGTACCGTTGGTAGCCCGCGTTGGCGCGGCCTTCGCGGAAAATTAAAATAATAAACGGCATCGTTAGGATTCATCATCTGATTTTAATTTCCATTCCGAAATGATTGCGCATTATCTCCGGACCGCCCCGTAACACCGTTTCTGGATTTACTGCTCGAGGGCCAGGCCAGACGTTCCACCGTTCGTTCGTTCGCCCGCGAGCCTCTCTTTTCCTCCGTCCACCCCAATCTCCTCGGTCTTCCCTTACTCAGCCGCTACTTTATTTCCCTCCCCCCTTTTCCTACGTCCCACGCCTTTCAGGATTTATTGAGTTTCATATTTATCGAAATATTTATCGAAAGTCAGACGAGTTTTGTGGATTAAAGGTATCGTGAAAGGAGCGAATGTTGATGTGTTTTTGCGCCCTGACCGAATCTAAACTCTTCTAAACGTAATTTGAGTTTTTCAAGTTGTCGTCCCTTTTCTTTGATTAGGATCATTTTTTCATGTATTTCAGAGCATTATGAGATTTATCTGGTTTACGTTTATAAGCGTAAAGAAGATCAGCGATTATAAGTGAAAACAAAAAAATTGAGTACAGTAAAATGCCGTGTTCAAACGCTTGTGTTATTTACATTGGATTCTGTTAAACGTGAAATATGCCGTACAATGTGATATGCTGCTGGCTTGTTTGAGAAGTGCTTACGCCTTGACAATTCTTAACGTGATAATATAACATTATTTCTTCAATTTTTTTTACCTAAAATATTTTTGAACACCTTGGTGGGATTTTTCCGATCGAAATGAGAGCAAACGCGATATAATTCCGGTCACTTTTACTTATTTTATCTAGAAATTTTAAGTAATTGTGATCATAATTATATCGTGTTTGATCTCATTTTTATAGGCAAGATCTCAGTGACACGTTAGAAATCATTTCAGATAAAAACATTTAAATCAGAAAAGTGAATGACAATACTTTTTAGACTGGTATTTAAATCGCGTGCCTCGTTGGTATGCCTCTTTTATCTGCGCCCCTCTTTGTTCTGGAAAACGCCGTCGCCTCAATTTGGTTGAAAATTTGGGTTTCTATCTAGGCAACACTAATCGGGATTTTACTGTATTAATTCCGCAAACTGACGAGTAAAAATTTTTATATTCGATTACAGTTTTGCTACGCAACTTTGTTTTTTCTGTATAAATTTAATATTTTCTTAATCCATACGGATCGTGTTATATCATATCCTTCGGTAGTACAATAATTATAAATTTTTATTTTACAATTGTCCTTTATTTGAAAGAGGTCGTGTATTTAAGCGTTATTGAAAACATTTTTGAAAAAATCAATAATTGATTATTTGGTACAGCAACGAATCTTAGAAGAAAGTAGTATAATATTCATGTACACTGTATTAATATTGTGACTCGATCTAAGTCAAGCTATAATTTTGTTTTTTATCAGATTATATAATAAAAATGTAAAATAAAAAACCAAAGCACAAGAATAGCACACGATGAAAACAAGAAATATTTGAAACTTACCAGAAGAACGAGTACAATTATTTTGTCTCAATTTTTCGATTTTTCTGAATAGGTGCGCTTTTATGCAGTCACTGTGGAAGTTGGTATTGAGAAAGTTTGTCACACTGCCGTGGATTCTAATAAAAACTACGATGCAGCGACATTGCATTCTCAATAAAGTCATGTCGATAAACTAGCCAACTCCGTCGACTTTTTCGTGGTTATGGCGGTTACACGGCTGTTCAGGCCTTACTCAGCTTTTACGATACAACGTGTAAAAGTATACGTTTTTACTTCCTGTTGTGTTTAATACTGCGTTGCAACTGTTAGAAGAATCAGCTTTTATTAAAACTAAATGAGAACGTGGGACGTCATTTGATAAATAAGATAAGTGATTATATCTGAAGATCGCCCACAATTTTTTGATATTAAAATTTAATTGTTTGTAAGAAGCACCGCTCCCACGATCTTTAAGAAAAGAAGGGAAATCGAGACAAAAACCAAAGTAAAATTTTACATCTGTACGTCGGCTGTCCCTAATATTATTTTTTACTATAACAAAAGGGTAAAAATTTCAGAACCTTTAAGAACCTCAATAAACACAGGCAAGACGCGAGTAAAATAAAGGGGACGTGCTGGATTTCGTCCCACCATAAGAATTTTTCCTTTGTGAAGGGGAAAACTCTCCTGTATATATATACCGGCATTTTTGGGGAGGACGCTGACTACCATTACGGTCTTACTATCCAGTTCATATTCTCGTGCGTGTCAACACGGTTACTCTCGATCTATCAGCGCTAAAGTTTTAACTAGTAAGATTAGATCACTTCGTGTAAAAATTTAAATCGAGTTTTTCTCTATCCAGTAGTGGACATCACGATATTTGTAAGCTACCTGAGACGCACTCGATTGCGTATCGGAAAGCGTGCAAATATCGTTTTTGGAAAGCTTGAGGCGCACTCGCTTGCGTATCGGTGGACCCCAAACGATAGGATCGGTTTGATGAGTAAACATATTAATGAAAACTTCGCGGTGGACAGGAACTCGAATTTAAGCTTTTAACCTTGAGTTAGAGAAAGTAATAAAAATCTTTATTGCGAAAGAAGGTTTCGTTGACGTCCTTCCTCAATCTCCAAATTCGTCCAAAATCATTAGTCAATTTGCCTCATCCCAAGGGCGTGTCGCGTAGACACGCTTGACCCGAAACCATAAATTTCTTTATCTCAAAACTGTATTTAAAAATCGGGAAAAACGATAATTCGTGATGGGTTAAATAAGAAATGTAGTCTATTAACTGTGCATTTAATGATAATTACTTACTCGTTACTCTAATACCGGACTTATGGTGTAAAAGATATTTCATGTCCACATCGAAAGAACTTTTTTTCTATTGCGAGAACAAATTTTTCTTTCATATTGAAATATTTTTGAGCATAGGACTAAATAATATACTCAATTCGCAATCATTTTAACTTGCCCAATTTCATTCTCATTCTAAACTCATACTATATACTCTTTTCCATTTTAAACTTGTCGCTGTTATGTTAAACAAGATATATCTTTTATATGTTATGAAATACCGTAATTACTGGAATGGATGTATCTGTACTTTATATAATCTCAGTATTTTATTGATATGTACATGGCTCATCTTTGGAATATTGTATTATATATAAAATAAATATAACAATGATATATAAAAAAAATAATAATACACAACATAATCTACATATATTCTGATTTGCAATTTAAATATTTTTGATTAGTATATATTTGCTTTCGTTCGTTTTCATTTGCGGTTAATCAAGCAATGAATCGGACAAACGTTATCAAGATGTTTGAATGTATTACACGAACCATATCTCGTTAAATTTGTAAAATAACAAATTTATGATACATTATGATCCTAGTTAGATTTACCGAATTTCGGTAATATCTCGTGACACCCTAAATAAATTTCCTCAAATAATACCGGGAAGAGTTATAAATCTGAAACAATCGCCCCGTCGAAATACGAGATATTTTTTATAAATCATCAGACCCGTGCTTCATTTAAAAATAAAGCAATGGCCAAATCGTACAATAAAATGCTGTATTTATTACAAAACGCGTGAAAAATGCGTATTTACATTGTCCCTCCCCCTCTTCCCCCGCCACACAGCCTCGTCGGATGCGCGAATTATGCTTCGGCGATTGCTTTATGTTACGTCGCCGCAGAAACGAATATTTCGAGTGAGATTTTTACGAAGCGCGATGAAAATCGCTGTCGTGGGGGCGTCAACCCCTCGAAAAAAATGCGAATGGAAATTTTTCCGGAATCTTCCATCATACGTCGTACATTTCTACAAACTGCGAGCGTTATCGCGATCGTAACTGCACTGGCGCACGCATCGAACGTGAGTCGAAGCGATTTTGAAAAAACAAAATTTATCGCACATTAAAAGTTTTCCTCCCTTGCCTGTTCTAATCTGATCGTCCTATTTATTCAGCGCTATTTTATGCTCTCATTTTCCTCGTATCTCTGACGGTCGAAGATTTCAGCGTTAAAACTATTGAAGCGCTTAAAATGTTCCGTTCGTAATTTTTTATAAAAGTTCTCGATATTTAGTGCGGTATACTTTAAGAGAATTTATGTTATTTTTGCTGGAGTATGTGAATGATTACGTGTTGTTTGTGCCTTAACTAGTGCTCTATTTTATTTGTATAAGTATTCATAGTGTTATATATCTAATTATGTCTAAAATGTAAACAATGATTGTAGTCTTAAGTGCTTCTGTAGACAAATTGATAAACTTCAGGAAGCAAGAAATTAGAAGATTGTACATTTTTCATACAGTGTATTACTAAAATCCACAAGTCAGGTTAATATATCATATAAAGTTACTTTCTAACAAGAACTGCGAAATCTTTGTCGTGTTATTTCCTTTATGAACCACAATAAAAACACTGTACCATCCTTTTCAGAATTTTCATCTATCGCATATTCTACATTTCCGCTTTATCTGCGTTTCTGACGACGTGAGATTTAAGTGTCTTCGGTATCAATTCAACGCAACAAAAATTATCCGATTTCATATTTTTTACGCGGTATTTTTTAAAGTAAATACCTAAATACTTAAAAAATAGGAAAAAATAGTTCTGAATTGCAATGTTATAGAAAAAAGTGTTTAATTTGTTCTTTTTTTTTTAAGTACAATGAAAATAACATCTTACTATTATCAGATCTATAATTTAATTTAACATCAGCATTGTACTAGTGCTATCTGATGCCATTGCATGTTCCGTATTTCTTACGACATAAGATTTAAGTGCCTCGGGTGTCAACTCAACGAGGCAAGTCACATGATTACACGTTCTTCATATCGGATTTTACCTAACAAATTTGTCTAGAGTTCGCCTCGAGATACTCAAATCGGAAGAACGACTGTGACAAGGGAACATCGACAACACGAAAATTTCAATAGTTTCTTTCTTTATACTTTGCAGGTTTGTAAAGGATTTGGACATAACTATAAGACAATACTTAACTCTTTCCAGCCCAAATTATTATTATTAAATAAGAAAATTAAATTTTTAAAAAAAAAGGACAATTTAGAGATACTTGATTAGTAGCAGCAGATTATATGGATGATACCAAATAGCACAATTGAGCTGGAAAGTGTTAATTCTTGCGACTCTTCAGTCTTTTGGGGTGGAAACATCTCTTCAAAGACACTCAGCGATTTCCCATTATACGACATATCTTAGAAGCTATAATATACATCAAAACATTATTTATTATTTACTTTCTATTTTTATGTGAACAATCGTTTGTTATATATATTATATCTAATATATATACATGCATACATACATACATACATACATATACATATATATTGTATAATAGTTGCTGACGTATCCTTGTAAGTAACGACGCTGCGAAAACTCAAACGGTTCGACGCATTACTCTCTTTTCATATAGTAGGGTGAAAATACCGTCGCAGCGGCGTAGAGTAGTCGGGGAAAAAATGTAGCCGACGATTTTTTCGGAATCCCCTATCGTCCCTCGTTCGTTTCTACGAGCCGCGCGTTATCGCGATCGTAATGGTGGCGGGCGCACGCATCGGACGTGCGTTGCGACGATTTTGGAAAATAAAGTTTATCGCCTTTGCAGGCCGGCGCTACTCCGCATAATGGCCCCCGAGCCGTGGCAAAATGTGGAAAGTACCGCGTCGTTGCTCGTAGATGCCGACATAATTTTTATGCCTCCGCGCCGGGCTCTGCGTGTCGGCGAATACGGCGATAGCAAAGCGTTTCACGATAGGACCGCCTGGATTTTCGGCGCGTTAATGTTTCAGCCTTTTTGAATAATTCCGCCTGGGCGCCGGTAGTACCTACCGCGGTGCCGTTGCGATCCTGCTTTGTAGCCACGAGTAACAAATGCACGAACCTCGTGCCCAGAGCGGAGTTAAATGATTTTAACCAGGAGCATTGTTTTTTTCCCCGCTTATCAAGGTTAAGGGGTCCTCTCATAAGCTCCGGAAGTTGGCCGTGGCGTGGATTTTCATGCGAGTCATTAATTCGTTTATTATACAGCGAAGACTGCAGTATTGAGCGATTACTCCTGCAGTTAGAAAATTGGTTATAGCGCGAATTTCTATCTTTTTCGTTGCTTGTTATCCAAAAATAGGTGTTTAGTGATGTCACCGTTAAGACTCTATTTTACACGGAACATATATCATTTTACGATAAAGACAGTACTAACGCGTGAGGACCACGCGTAAAATCTCTCGACTCGAAAGCAGTACTTTGAGAATATATACATCGCACTCGAATCCAATCAGAGAAAACTATCAGCCACCTCTCATATCTGGCGATTTGAGAGTGTATTCAATACGTTGAATACAAAAGTTTCCTATCGTGTCGGGAGGGGACTATCGCGATCATCCAACGTAACCGATTGTACCGACCCTAAATCTTCCCCTTCGCCCTCGCAGCACCCCTGAGCAGCCACCAGGATACGAAACTTTGAAATACCCCGAGAAAGGAGTCCGATTGTCTACGGGTGTACGGTTAGGTAAGTGGCTAATTAACATTACAACTACCCGCTAGGAATCTCTCCCTGTCGAGCCACCATTGCTGATGTCCCGCCTCTGTCTTTCTCGCCCTTCCCTCCCTTCCTCTCCCCTGGCGCTGGTCGTAGTCGCGTAATTTAAGTGTGCCACCGAAGACACGGTTTCGCCATGCGACGCCGTGCATTATCATGGTAATTTGTTAGAAACAAACATTATAATTCCGGCCGTTCGGTGGGGATTGTGTACGTGTGTGTGTGTGTGTGTGTGCGTACGTGTGTGCGCGCAGGCAACAGCAGCGGTGGAGGGAGGGAGACGAGGCGGTTGGCCACGAAGGAAGGGCCGTCCATGGAGGTGGCAAGCCCCGAAGAAAAGGGGGAGAGGTGTGGCGCTTTGCTCGGTACGGGCCATGCAAGGGTTGAGACTTCGTACCCAAGTTAAAGGCGTAAGATCTACCGTGTTTTGGACAGTGTCCATTGTCTTGGGGTTATTTATTAGAGACGGCGCCGCTGGCTTCGCCGACGAGGCGAAGACCAAGCTAAGATGGCGCACCGCGGTGTATAACGGTGCCGGGATTTATATCTTGGTCTACAACCAAAACGCCATTATGCCGCGGCTGTGCCGGAACCCCTTCTCGGCGCGGCTGTGAGTACTTCGGGATCTCCTCTTCGCGAATCCTACCGGTCTTCATTTCACGGCGATTAAGACGCCCGAAATGGCCCTTCTGCATTGGATGTATGCTTGTGATATATTGATTCTGCACAATGAGTACTGTCGATCGTTAATTGCTACGCTGCTGCGAGCTTGGTGAGGCTCACCGAACGCTGAGCTTTGGGACAGGTCATTTGTTTATTGGAATGTGCAAAGTGAAGCTTTACTTCCTCGTTTTAACACGTTCCGTGACGCGAAGGGCGTATACGTCCCACGCTGTGTTTTTTATTCGGGCTATTTAGAATTTTCCTTGAAAAGGGAAAAATTGAAAAGGAATTGTTTCTTACTATTTATAAAAATCGCAAGACATATCTTAGAATCAAATTGTAAGAGCGTGGCGAGATATACTCCGTATGGCTTGAACGAAAGTTAAAAATAAATCCAAAAGTAATGAAAAATCTATCCGCTACGGAACGAGTTAATGAAGTATTTAAATACGACGAAAACTGTATCCTATTCCTAGTATTTTTAAAACACGTTCTTTTCTTAATGTTTTATATATATACTCATGAGATTACAACTTGGCATCGTTAAGTAAATAAATAAAGTATTAAAGGATAAACGTCGCAACAAATAGTCTCCTAGTACGAGAGACAGAGAAATGGTCTTAATTAGTGTAATTAAAAACGACAAAACGCAAATCGTATCATCCGATAATAAAAATAAATTCGAATCGAATCAATCTTTTTTGGATATCCAATTCTGCGCATCATAAAAACACCGCGCAACAGCTTTTCTATAAACACAATCTAATCATAGTTTCAAGATAAAAATTTCGATAACAAAAATCGCGAGAGAAATGATCTAATACAATAAAAATCGAACAAATCCGGGGCAGGTCAACTCTTAACAATTGACAATTTCTATACGAGCGTAATCGGTACAAGTCCCCATGGCAGAGCAATTTGGCTATTAAGGATTAATTATTCCTACAATCAATAACGCGCGTAAACTTCGAAGGAAGCTTGTGGAACGACGAAAATATGATACCTCTCTGCACTGGATTAATTTTTCCTGCAGAAGATCCGAAGGGTGGCGCGATGTTGGCGCGAAGAAGACAGAGGGCGTAAGAAAGAGAAAGAAGCCGAAGGTGTAGCTTCGAGCCGAGAGCCAGGGGTAGGAGGCGCGCTCCAACAGCCACCACTAAAATCCGTGCTGTGTGCCACTTCCTGCGGAGGTGGAACCGTGGAATTATTAGATATGCAACCACGACGGCTTGCCTCCTACCGGCATTATTAAACTTAGTTATGAATGCCCATTAAAACTGTAAAGGAAATGCATTAGCCTGCCAAGGTATCCCGGGGTTGACAAAGCCATGGAACGAGAGCTATCCACTTCGCCAACGTTCCAAGCCCCCCGTTCGCCGGAAGCCCCTCCCGATACTTAGAGCGATCGAGGAGAAGTACTTTCGAAATGACTTCTTTCCTTCTACGCGTAACGGCAGTAAATATCCCATTATTTTTCCGCCTCTGTCACTAGCTCTACTTACGACACTCTCGGTTATCACGTTCAAGAGCCTGCAGCGATGCTCGAAGATAGATAAATCGTTCGCACAATTGGATAAGAGGCGATAATGTATCGAGGAATGAAACTGTTTAAGCATCGATGATATTGTCGAGTATTATATTCCTCCCTGTATATTCTTTTGCCCGTTCGATTAATTTGACTGAAAGACTTGGTGCTTCGCGGGAATGATTTATTCATTGCTCTGGAGGATCAAGTATTTAAGTCAGATATTGTCGAGTGTTTGCTCCTAAAACGAATCATTGTACGAAAAGGTACGTAATTTAATTACTTTATCGTGAGAAATGCATGTACAAAAGTGAAATTATAATATAATGTAAATAAAGTTGCGATACATGAAAGAATATACATAGATATTAGTTCAAAAAGTCAAGGTTTGAATAATATTTTGTTCTGTATTTTAAATGTGTGTCTTTGGAATTATACATTCTTTAGATAAAATAATATATTGCTCGTAGAACGTGGTGAAATTTACCGTTCTATATATGAATGCAGTAAATTTTGCAAGCGTTCAAAACCTGCGTGTTTTTTATATTTGTCTACAAGCATATCCACCGTGATTAAATTTAGCTGAGAAGACATCTATTCGCAGACGATATTTACGATGCAAACAAGCTTGCATGTAAAACTAAATGCGTAAGCCACGCATATAATGCATATGTATATTGAAAAATAGATAAGTGTTTGTGTAATTCCGTATTTCTGCAGAAATTTATTTTCACACAATTGTATAATCTATTATACGTATAGTTCACCGTATGCGCCTACAATTTTGTTTACACAAATTAAACACAATTATTTAAAACTTCTTGCGTTAAAGTTGTAAAAAAAAAACTATATCCTACTTTAAATTAAAAAAAAAAATGATTTTATGTAACTGGAAGCCGATAAGCTGTACGATATATTTCTCTACAATTTCTTTGACTTCGTATAAAGAATAAGCTATAATGTAAGAGTTTACGCTACGTCTCTGACGCAGTGATAACGAGCGCTATATATTGATGTTGATTAGGTTTCCGGCTTTACGCGCGGTTAAAACGACGCAGTGTAACACAGAATGTAAAAACGACAGCAGCGATCAGTGCTTGTCCTACCGTCACTGAGATCACGTGTAATTCCTTGAGATTAAATATATATACATACATACATACATACATACATACATACATACATATATATATCCATCGTTTGTATATTGCTACGTCCTGTGTAATGCTTTAACACTAGAACTACCAAACCAGTCAAAATGACTGGTCGGTCGTTTCTTTAAAAAATCGTAGTGCTCTATAAGGATGTATTTTTTGAGATTTTCCATGATTTTCGTGCGGTATTTA